>JAGTWJ010000019.1:5065000-5067500 GCA_020064725.1 Drechslerella dactyloides
TCAACCAGGGCCCGACTATATCTTAAGCTGAACCGCCAGTTCAGCCCACTTCCACTTAGTCTGTGAACCTTTCCCATGGCACCCGGGGCGCTTTAGGGACTTGGCTGCGGATCACCCATTCCGTTGGCCCAGCCAACATATCTCAGTTCTTTGTTACCGTACCCAATGCTGTTAACAAAGGCCCCGCGCGAGTTTCCTCGGGCGGTTGGTAGAACAGAGCTTTAGGGAGTCCCCGCAATTCGAAAGTGTGGCCAGCCGGAGCTGACTTGCGATTTAATACCCACATTCTTTGTTTATAGTCGCGGCAGGTACCCTTTGCAGGGCCACAAAGGCTTCTCATAAGCGTCACCTGTGGAACGATCTTACTTCAAACCTTGTTACGACTTTTACTTCCTCTAAATGACCAAGTTTGACCAACTTTCCGGCTCTGGGTGGTCGTTGCCGACCTCCTGGAGCCAGTCCGAAGGCCTCACTGAGCCATTCAATCGGTAGTAGCGACGGGCGGTGTGTACAAAGGGCAGGGACGTAATCAACGCAAGCTGATGACTTGCGCTTACTAGATATTCCTCGTTGAAGAGCAATAATTGCAATGCTCTATCCCCAGCACGACAGAGTTTAACAAGATTACCCAAGCCTCTCGGCTAAGGTTTACACTCGTTGGCTCTGTCAGTGTAGCGCGCGTGCGGCCCAGAACATCTAAGGGCATCACAGACCTGTTATTGCCTCAAACTTCCATCGGCTTGAGCCGATAGTCCCTCTAAGAAGCCGGCGACCAGCAAAAGCTGGCCTGGCTATTTAGCAGGTTAAGGTCTCGTTCGTTATCGCAATTAAGCAGACAAATCACTCCACCAACTAAGAACGGCCATGCACCACCACCCACATAATCAAGAAAGAGCTCTCAATCTGTCAATCCTTAATGTGTCTGGACCTGGTGAGTTTCCCCGTGTTGAGTCAAATTAAGCCGCAGGCTCCACATCTGGTGGTGCCCTTCCGTCAATTCCTTTAAGTTTCAGCCTTGCGACCATACTCCCCCCAGAACCCAAAAACTTTGATTTCTCGTAAGGTGCCGAGCGGGTCATGAGTTGAACACCGCCCGATCCCTAGTCGGCATAGTTTATGGTTAAGACTACGACGGTATCTGATCGTCTTCGATCCCCTAACTTTCGTTCACTGATTAATGAAAACATCCTTGGCAAATGCTTTCGCAGTAGTTAGTCTTCAATAAATCCAAGAATTTCACCTCTGACAATTGAATACTGATGCCCCCGACTATCCCTATTAATCATTACGGTGGCTCTAGAAACCAACAAAATAGAACCGCCGTCCTATTCTATTATTCCATGCTAATGTATTCGAGCAAAGGCCTGCTTTGAACACTCTAATTTTTTCAAAGTAAAAGTCCTGGATCCCCACCACACCCAGTGAAGGGCATGGGGTTAGCCAGAAGGAAAGGTCCGGCCGCATCAGTGCACGCGGTTAGGCGGACCGAGCAGCCAGACCCAAAGTTCAACTACGAGCTTTTTAACTGCAACAACTTTAATATACGCTATTGGAGCTGGAATTACCGCGGCTGCTGGCACCAGACTTGCCCTCCAATTGTTCCTCGTTAAGGGATTTAAATTGTACTCATTCCAATTACAAGACCCGAAAGAGCCCTGTATCAGTATTTATTGTCACTACCTCCCCGAATTGGGATTGGGTAATTTGCGCGCCTGCTGCCTTCCTTGGATGTGGTAGCCGTTTCTCAGGCTCCCTCTCCGGAATAGAACCCTAATTCCCCGTTACCCGTTGAAACCATGGTAGGCCACTATCCTACCATCGAAAGTTGATAGGGCAGAAATTTGAATGAACCATCGCCGGCGCAAGGCCATGCGATTCGTTAAGTTATCATGAATCACCAAAGAGGCCGAAGCCATTGGTTTTTTATCTAATAAATACATCCCTTCCGGAGGTCGGGATTTTTAGCATGTATTAGCTCTAGAATTACCACGGTTATCCAAGTAGTAAGGTACTATCAAATAAACGATAACTGATTTAATGAGCCATTCGCAGTTTCACTGTATAGTTGCTTATACTTAGACATGCATGGCTTAATCTTTGAGACAAGCATATGACTACTGGCAGGATCAACCAGGTAACTATGGTCGCAGGTTGTAGCGGCACGGGCGAACCGTGACAGCCGCACCTGGTCACCAGGCCCAAAAGCCGAACGGCTCCGGGCTGGACAGTTTACCTTGCAGGTTGCTTGTACCATTCGTAAGCAGCATGGAGAACCGGGTTCCGGTTCAGAATGCGCCCCGGCAATGGCATCCTATTGCCTCGTCTGAATTCTCCGGACACCGCTTCCGTTCAGTAACCGGTTGGTTTTCGCCAACCGGAACTGCACATGGCAGGCCTTCAAGGAGCATGCCAACCTAGAACTGATCACATCTGAGGACGCAGAGCGGCAACGACGGTTATCAGCGGCGGCTTGACTCCAACTGACTAGATTTGTAAAATG
>JAGTWJ010000019.1:5075000-5077500 GCA_020064725.1 Drechslerella dactyloides
CACCGCCCGATCCCTAGTCGGCATAGTTTATGGTTAAGACTACGACGGTATCTGATCGTCTTCGATCCCCTAACTTTCGTTCACTGATTAATGAAAACATCCTTGGCAAATGCTTTCGCAGTAGTTAGTCTTCAATAAATCCAAGAATTTCACCTCTGACAATTGAATACTGATGCCCCCGACTATCCCTATTAATCATTACGGTGGCTCTAGAAACCAACAAAATAGAACCGCCGTCCTATTCTATTATTCCATGCTAATGTATTCGAGCAAAGGCCTGCTTTGAACACTCTAATTTTTTCAAAGTAAAAGTCCTGGATCCCCACCACACCCAGTGAAGGGCATGGGGTTAGCCAGAAGGAAAGGTCCGGCCGCATCAGTGCACGCGGTTAGGCGGACCGAGCAGCCAGACCCAAAGTTCAACTACGAGCTTTTTAACTGCAACAACTTTAATATACGCTATTGGAGCTGGAATTACCGCGGCTGCTGGCACCAGACTTGCCCTCCAATTGTTCCTCGTTAAGGGATTTAAATTGTACTCATTCCAATTACAAGACCCGAAAGAGCCCTGTATCAGTATTTATTGTCACTACCTCCCCGAATTGGGATTGGGTAATTTGCGCGCCTGCTGCCTTCCTTGGATGTGGTAGCCGTTTCTCAGGCTCCCTCTCCGGAATAGAACCCTAATTCCCCGTTACCCGTTGAAACCATGGTAGGCCACTATCCTACCATCGAAAGTTGATAGGGCAGAAATTTGAATGAACCATCGCCGGCGCAAGGCCATGCGATTCGTTAAGTTATCATGAATCACCAAAGAGGCCGAAGCCATTGGTTTTTTATCTAATAAATACATCCCTTCCGGAGGTCGGGATTTTTAGCATGTATTAGCTCTAGAATTACCACGGTTATCCAAGTAGTAAGGTACTATCAAATAAACGATAACTGATTTAATGAGCCATTCGCAGTTTCACTGTATAGTTGCTTATACTTAGACATGCATGGCTTAATCTTTGAGACAAGCATATGACTACTGGCAGGATCAACCAGGTAACTATGGTCGCAGGTTGTAGCGGCACGGGCGAACCGTGACAGCCGCACCTGGTCACCAGGCCCAAAAGCCGAACGGCTCCGGGCTGGACAGTTTACCTTGCAGGTTGCTTGTACCATTCGTAAGCAGCATGGAGAACCGGGTTCCGGTTCAGAATGCGCCCCGGCAATGGCATCCTATTGCCTCGTCTGAATTCTCCGGACACCGCTTCCGTTCAGTAACCGGTTGGTTTTCGCCAACCGGAACTGCACATGGCAGGCCTTCAAGGAGCATGCCAACCTAGAACTGATCACATCTGAGGACGCAGAGCGGCAACGACGGTTATCAGCGGCGGCTTGACTCCAACTGACTAGATTTGTAAAATGGTAGCTAGAAGCCATGAATCCACATTATCCAAGCCAGCGCCAGCTGCTGTGAAGCACAGCAGCTGGTTCTCACAAGACCGGCAGGAGGGTTAGAACCCAGCTGCACGGCTTGGTTAGAGAGTCGCAGGTATGTTTTGCACCGGAGCTCAGGCATGCTGAATTCCAGTTGCAACCTAAAGACAATCAGGCAGGTATTGGTTATGACAGAACTGTCAACCGCTTGGGAGTCCCAGGCAAGCAGCCATTCAAGGCGGGCGCTCAAGGCATTTCTGCACCAGAGCACCAACCAGCTGCTGTGAAAAGGTAGTCAGGATTAGGCCGAACTATTAGCTAGCAGCTGAGTGCTAACCAGAGGCTTCTTACACTTTGTCTCCCTCCTTCTCATATATCCTGCCACCCCCAATGTTGCCTGAAATGCGTTGCGAAAGGCGTTTAGCGCAAACCCAAATTGTGTTGCACCACTTTTGTATGGGAGGTGAGCAAATTCGACCAAACGCCATACTTTGGAGTTTAAAGCCAACCGCCCACCCAAACAACATTGCATTTTCGATATTCTTCTTGTTCAATATTAGATTTTGATAAAATCTTTGGATTTTTATAAATAAAAATTATTTTTTATATTATTTTAATTTATTGATCTTTATTTTTTATTGGATTTTATTAATATAATAATTATTATTTAAAAAATTATAATATAAATAAATTATTTATATATTTATATTTATTTTATAAATATTTAATATAAATATTTGATAATTTAAAAATAATTATAATAAAATATATTAAATTTTAAATATTTTACATTTAAAATTAAGATAATTTAATCAAAATTAAAATAATTAAATTAAAAATAAAATATTTTTTAAAAAAATATAGATTTAAAATCAGGGTAACTTGATAAAATTATAAATTTTTTTAATTTTTTAATTTTTTAATTTTAAAATAAAAAATAAAATTAAGGTAACTTAAACCAAAAAAAAAAATTTTAAATCAAAATCAAAATAACTAGAATAAAAAATTAACAAATTTTTTTTTTTTTTTTTTTTTTTTTTTTTTTTTTTTTGAATTAAAATTAGGGTAACTATAT
>JAGTWJ010000019.1:5092500-5095000 GCA_020064725.1 Drechslerella dactyloides
GCCGGCGACCAGCAAAAGCTGGCCTGGCTATTTAGCAGGTTAAGGTCTCGTTCGTTATCGCAATTAAGCAGACAAATCACTCCACCAACTAAGAACGGCCATGCACCACCACCCACATAATCAAGAAAGAGCTCTCAATCTGTCAATCCTTAATGTGTCTGGACCTGGTGAGTTTCCCCGTGTTGAGTCAAATTAAGCCGCAGGCTCCACATCTGGTGGTGCCCTTCCGTCAATTCCTTTAAGTTTCAGCCTTGCGACCATACTCCCCCCAGAACCCAAAAACTTTGATTTCTCGTAAGGTGCCGAGCGGGTCATGAGTTGAACACCGCCCGATCCCTAGTCGGCATAGTTTATGGTTAAGACTACGACGGTATCTGATCGTCTTCGATCCCCTAACTTTCGTTCACTGATTAATGAAAACATCCTTGGCAAATGCTTTCGCAGTAGTTAGTCTTCAATAAATCCAAGAATTTCACCTCTGACAATTGAATACTGATGCCCCCGACTATCCCTATTAATCATTACGGTGGCTCTAGAAACCAACAAAATAGAACCGCCGTCCTATTCTATTATTCCATGCTAATGTATTCGAGCAAAGGCCTGCTTTGAACACTCTAATTTTTTCAAAGTAAAAGTCCTGGATCCCCACCACACCCAGTGAAGGGCATGGGGTTAGCCAGAAGGAAAGGTCCGGCCGCATCAGTGCACGCGGTTAGGCGGACCGAGCAGCCAGACCCAAAGTTCAACTACGAGCTTTTTAACTGCAACAACTTTAATATACGCTATTGGAGCTGGAATTACCGCGGCTGCTGGCACCAGACTTGCCCTCCAATTGTTCCTCGTTAAGGGATTTAAATTGTACTCATTCCAATTACAAGACCCGAAAGAGCCCTGTATCAGTATTTATTGTCACTACCTCCCCGAATTGGGATTGGGTAATTTGCGCGCCTGCTGCCTTCCTTGGATGTGGTAGCCGTTTCTCAGGCTCCCTCTCCGGAATAGAACCCTAATTCCCCGTTACCCGTTGAAACCATGGTAGGCCACTATCCTACCATCGAAAGTTGATAGGGCAGAAATTTGAATGAACCATCGCCGGCGCAAGGCCATGCGATTCGTTAAGTTATCATGAATCACCAAAGAGGCCGAAGCCATTGGTTTTTTATCTAATAAATACATCCCTTCCGGAGGTCGGGATTTTTAGCATGTATTAGCTCTAGAATTACCACGGTTATCCAAGTAGTAAGGTACTATCAAATAAACGATAACTGATTTAATGAGCCATTCGCAGTTTCACTGTATAGTTGCTTATACTTAGACATGCATGGCTTAATCTTTGAGACAAGCATATGACTACTGGCAGGATCAACCAGGTAACTATGGTCGCAGGTTGTAGCGGCACGGGCGAACCGTGACAGCCGCACCTGGTCACCAGGCCCAAAAGCCGAACGGCTCCGGGCTGGACAGTTTACCTTGCAGGTTGCTTGTACCATTCGTAAGCAGCATGGAGAACCGGGTTCCGGTTCAGAATGCGCCCCGGCAATGGCATCCTATTGCCTCGTCTGAATTCTCCGGACACCGCTTCCGTTCAGTAACCGGTTGGTTTTCGCCAACCGGAACTGCACATGGCAGGCCTTCAAGGAGCATGCCAACCTAGAACTGATCACATCTGAGGACGCAGAGCGGCAACGACGGTTATCAGCGGCGGCTTGACTCCAACTGACTAGATTTGTAAAATGGTAGCTAGAAGCCATGAATCCACATTATCCAAGCCAGCGCCAGCTGCTGTGAAGCACAGCAGCTGGTTCTCACAAGACCGGCAGGAGGGTTAGAACCCAGCTGCACGGCTTGGTTAGAGAGTCGCAGGTATGTTTTGCACCGGAGCTCAGGCATGCTGAATTCCAGTTGCAACCTAAAGACAATCAGGCAGGTATTGGTTATGACAGAACTGTCAACCGCTTGGGAGTCCCAGGCAAGCAGCCATTCAAGGCGGGCGCTCAAGGCATTTCTGCACCAGAGCACCAACCAGCTGCTGTGAAAAGGTAGTCAGGATTAGGCCGAACTATTAGCTAGCAGCTGAGTGCTAACCAGAGGCTTCTTACACTTTGTCTCCCTCCTTCTCATATATCCTGCCACCCCCAATGTTGCCTGAAATGCGTTGCGAAAGGCGTTTAGCGCAAACCCAAATTGTGTTGCACCACTTTTGTATGGGAGGTGAGCAAATTCGACCAAACGCCATACTTTGGAGTTTAAAGCCAACCGCCCACCCAAACAACATTGCATTTTCGATATTCTTCTTGTTCAATATTAGATTTTGATAAAATCTTTGGATTTTTATAAATAAAAATTATTTTTTATATTATTTTAATTTATTGATCTTTATTTTTTATTGGATTTTATTAATATAATAATTATTATTTAAAAAATTATAATATAAATAAATTATTTATATATTTATATTTATTTTATAAATATTTAATATAAATATTTGATAATTTAAAAA
>JAGTWJ010000019.1:5110000-5112500 GCA_020064725.1 Drechslerella dactyloides
GTCGTTGCCGACCTCCTGGAGCCAGTCCGAAGGCCTCACTGAGCCATTCAATCGGTAGTAGCGACGGGCGGTGTGTACAAAGGGCAGGGACGTAATCAACGCAAGCTGATGACTTGCGCTTACTAGATATTCCTCGTTGAAGAGCAATAATTGCAATGCTCTATCCCCAGCACGACAGAGTTTAACAAGATTACCCAAGCCTCTCGGCTAAGGTTTACACTCGTTGGCTCTGTCAGTGTAGCGCGCGTGCGGCCCAGAACATCTAAGGGCATCACAGACCTGTTATTGCCTCAAACTTCCATCGGCTTGAGCCGATAGTCCCTCTAAGAAGCCGGCGACCAGCAAAAGCTGGCCTGGCTATTTAGCAGGTTAAGGTCTCGTTCGTTATCGCAATTAAGCAGACAAATCACTCCACCAACTAAGAACGGCCATGCACCACCACCCACATAATCAAGAAAGAGCTCTCAATCTGTCAATCCTTAATGTGTCTGGACCTGGTGAGTTTCCCCGTGTTGAGTCAAATTAAGCCGCAGGCTCCACATCTGGTGGTGCCCTTCCGTCAATTCCTTTAAGTTTCAGCCTTGCGACCATACTCCCCCCAGAACCCAAAAACTTTGATTTCTCGTAAGGTGCCGAGCGGGTCATGAGTTGAACACCGCCCGATCCCTAGTCGGCATAGTTTATGGTTAAGACTACGACGGTATCTGATCGTCTTCGATCCCCTAACTTTCGTTCACTGATTAATGAAAACATCCTTGGCAAATGCTTTCGCAGTAGTTAGTCTTCAATAAATCCAAGAATTTCACCTCTGACAATTGAATACTGATGCCCCCGACTATCCCTATTAATCATTACGGTGGCTCTAGAAACCAACAAAATAGAACCGCCGTCCTATTCTATTATTCCATGCTAATGTATTCGAGCAAAGGCCTGCTTTGAACACTCTAATTTTTTCAAAGTAAAAGTCCTGGATCCCCACCACACCCAGTGAAGGGCATGGGGTTAGCCAGAAGGAAAGGTCCGGCCGCATCAGTGCACGCGGTTAGGCGGACCGAGCAGCCAGACCCAAAGTTCAACTACGAGCTTTTTAACTGCAACAACTTTAATATACGCTATTGGAGCTGGAATTACCGCGGCTGCTGGCACCAGACTTGCCCTCCAATTGTTCCTCGTTAAGGGATTTAAATTGTACTCATTCCAATTACAAGACCCGAAAGAGCCCTGTATCAGTATTTATTGTCACTACCTCCCCGAATTGGGATTGGGTAATTTGCGCGCCTGCTGCCTTCCTTGGATGTGGTAGCCGTTTCTCAGGCTCCCTCTCCGGAATAGAACCCTAATTCCCCGTTACCCGTTGAAACCATGGTAGGCCACTATCCTACCATCGAAAGTTGATAGGGCAGAAATTTGAATGAACCATCGCCGGCGCAAGGCCATGCGATTCGTTAAGTTATCATGAATCACCAAAGAGGCCGAAGCCATTGGTTTTTTATCTAATAAATACATCCCTTCCGGAGGTCGGGATTTTTAGCATGTATTAGCTCTAGAATTACCACGGTTATCCAAGTAGTAAGGTACTATCAAATAAACGATAACTGATTTAATGAGCCATTCGCAGTTTCACTGTATAGTTGCTTATACTTAGACATGCATGGCTTAATCTTTGAGACAAGCATATGACTACTGGCAGGATCAACCAGGTAACTATGGTCGCAGGTTGTAGCGGCACGGGCGAACCGTGACAGCCGCACCTGGTCACCAGGCCCAAAAGCCGAACGGCTCCGGGCTGGACAGTTTACCTTGCAGGTTGCTTGTACCATTCGTAAGCAGCATGGAGAACCGGGTTCCGGTTCAGAATGCGCCCCGGCAATGGCATCCTATTGCCTCGTCTGAATTCTCCGGACACCGCTTCCGTTCAGTAACCGGTTGGTTTTCGCCAACCGGAACTGCACATGGCAGGCCTTCAAGGAGCATGCCAACCTAGAACTGATCACATCTGAGGACGCAGAGCGGCAACGACGGTTATCAGCGGCGGCTTGACTCCAACTGACTAGATTTGTAAAATGGTAGCTAGAAGCCATGAATCCACATTATCCAAGCCAGCGCCAGCTGCTGTGAAGCACAGCAGCTGGTTCTCACAAGACCGGCAGGAGGGTTAGAACCCAGCTGCACGGCTTGGTTAGAGAGTCGCAGGTATGTTTTGCACCGGAGCTCAGGCATGCTGAATTCCAGTTGCAACCTAAAGACAATCAGGCAGGTATTGGTTATGACAGAACTGTCAACCGCTTGGGAGTCCCAGGCAAGCAGCCATTCAAGGCGGGCGCTCAAGGCATTTCTGCACCAGAGCACCAACCAGCTGCTGTGAAAAGGTAGTCAGGATTAGGCCGAACTATTAGCTAGCAGCTGAGTGCTAACCAGAGGCTTCTTACACTTTGTCTCCCTCCTTCTCATATATCCTGCCACCCCCAATGTTGCCTGAAATGCGTTGCGAAAGGCGTTT
>JAGTWJ010000019.1:5120000-5122500 GCA_020064725.1 Drechslerella dactyloides
TTTTAACTGCAACAACTTTAATATACGCTATTGGAGCTGGAATTACCGCGGCTGCTGGCACCAGACTTGCCCTCCAATTGTTCCTCGTTAAGGGATTTAAATTGTACTCATTCCAATTACAAGACCCGAAAGAGCCCTGTATCAGTATTTATTGTCACTACCTCCCCGAATTGGGATTGGGTAATTTGCGCGCCTGCTGCCTTCCTTGGATGTGGTAGCCGTTTCTCAGGCTCCCTCTCCGGAATAGAACCCTAATTCCCCGTTACCCGTTGAAACCATGGTAGGCCACTATCCTACCATCGAAAGTTGATAGGGCAGAAATTTGAATGAACCATCGCCGGCGCAAGGCCATGCGATTCGTTAAGTTATCATGAATCACCAAAGAGGCCGAAGCCATTGGTTTTTTATCTAATAAATACATCCCTTCCGGAGGTCGGGATTTTTAGCATGTATTAGCTCTAGAATTACCACGGTTATCCAAGTAGTAAGGTACTATCAAATAAACGATAACTGATTTAATGAGCCATTCGCAGTTTCACTGTATAGTTGCTTATACTTAGACATGCATGGCTTAATCTTTGAGACAAGCATATGACTACTGGCAGGATCAACCAGGTAACTATGGTCGCAGGTTGTAGCGGCACGGGCGAACCGTGACAGCCGCACCTGGTCACCAGGCCCAAAAGCCGAACGGCTCCGGGCTGGACAGTTTACCTTGCAGGTTGCTTGTACCATTCGTAAGCAGCATGGAGAACCGGGTTCCGGTTCAGAATGCGCCCCGGCAATGGCATCCTATTGCCTCGTCTGAATTCTCCGGACACCGCTTCCGTTCAGTAACCGGTTGGTTTTCGCCAACCGGAACTGCACATGGCAGGCCTTCAAGGAGCATGCCAACCTAGAACTGATCACATCTGAGGACGCAGAGCGGCAACGACGGTTATCAGCGGCGGCTTGACTCCAACTGACTAGATTTGTAAAATGGTAGCTAGAAGCCATGAATCCACATTATCCAAGCCAGCGCCAGCTGCTGTGAAGCACAGCAGCTGGTTCTCACAAGACCGGCAGGAGGGTTAGAACCCAGCTGCACGGCTTGGTTAGAGAGTCGCAGGTATGTTTTGCACCGGAGCTCAGGCATGCTGAATTCCAGTTGCAACCTAAAGACAATCAGGCAGGTATTGGTTATGACAGAACTGTCAACCGCTTGGGAGTCCCAGGCAAGCAGCCATTCAAGGCGGGCGCTCAAGGCATTTCTGCACCAGAGCACCAACCAGCTGCTGTGAAAAGGTAGTCAGGATTAGGCCGAACTATTAGCTAGCAGCTGAGTGCTAACCAGAGGCTTCTTACACTTTGTCTCCCTCCTTCTCATATATCCTGCCACCCCCAATGTTGCCTGAAATGCGTTGCGAAAGGCGTTTAGCGCAAACCCAAATTGTGTTGCACCACTTTTGTATGGGAGGTGAGCAAATTCGACCAAACGCCATACTTTGGAGTTTAAAGCCAACCGCCCACCCAAACAACATTGCATTTTCGATATTCTTCTTGTTCAATATTAGATTTTGATAAAATCTTTGGATTTTTATAAATAAAAATTATTTTTATATTATTTTAATTTATTGATCTTTATTTTTTATTGGATTTTATTAATATAATAATTATTATTTAAAAAATTATAATATAAATAAATTATTTATATATTTATATTTATTTTATAAATATTTAATATAAATATTTGATAATTTAAAAATAATTATAATAAAATATATTAAATTTTAAATATTTTACATTTAAAATTAAGATAATTTAATCAAAATTAAAATAATTAAATTAAAAATAAAATATTTTTTAAAAAAATATAGATTTAAAATCAGGGTAACTTGATAAAATTATAAATTTTTTTAATTTTTTAATTTTTTAATTTTAAAATAAAAAATAAAATTAAGGTAACTTAAACCAAAAAAAAAATTTTAAATCAAAATCAAAATAACTAGAATAAAAAATTAACAAATTTTTTTTTTTTTTTTTTTTTTTTTTTTTTTTTTTTTGAATTAAAATTAGGGTAACTATATAGAAATCAAGATAATTGAAAAAATATTTAATAAATTTAATTAAAATCAGGGTAACTAGATAAAATTAAAAACAAAAATTATTTAAAATCAGGGTAACTCTGTTAAAATAAAATAGGATTAAAATCAGGGTAACTCTAAAAATTATATTTTTTTATAATAAAAATCAGGGTAACTATATAGAAATCAGGGTAATTAAATACAATTATAAAATTTAAATTTAAATTAAGGTTATTGAATAATAAATATAAAAAAACAATTAATATATATATTTAAAATAATATAATTAAAATTAGGGTAACTGAATCAAAATCAGGGTAATTGAATAAATTTTAATAAATTTAATTAACATTAGGGTAACTGGATAAAAAATTTAAAAAAATTATTTAAAATCAGGGTAACTAAAGAAAATTTTAATATTATAATAGAAGTCAGGG
>JAGTWJ010000020.1:0-97374 GCA_020064725.1 Drechslerella dactyloides
TTTTTTTTTTTAATGTAAAAATATTATTTTATTAATATATATTTTTTATTTATATTTTTTATATAAAATTATAATTATATATATAAAATTCTATTATATATATTATTTTATTTTATAATAATAAAAAATTATTAATTAATATATATAACTTACTTTTATTTTAGAAAATCTTAAAATAATAAAAGATTAATAAAAGATTAGTTTGTTTATATTTAAACTTAGAAAACTATTATTTTTATTAATAAAAAAATTTTTATTAAAAATTTTAATAAATAGTAAGTTTTTTATTTTATAAATAATAATAAATATATTTTTAAATATTATAATACTTATAACAATAATATATAAAAATTTTAAATAAATAATATAGTTATAATTAATAAAATTTATTAAATTAATAAAAATAATAATAATATAATTATAAAAAAAATAAAATTATTAGTAATAAATAATTTAATATTTTAATCTAAATTAAGGTTTTTTAAAAAAGTTATTAATTAATAATTAGATAATAATATATATTAAATAATTAATATTTAATTTATATTATTAACTCTATTTCTATAATAAATTTTAGTTATCTAATAATTAAAATATTAATACTCTTTTATAATTATTAATTTTAAAAAAAAGACTATATTATTAATTAAAAAATAAATAAGATTAAATTAATTTTAGAATATTTTTTTTTTATTTATTATATTTTTTTATTTTTATTTTTATTTTTATTATTATTATTAATATTATTAATTTTTTTATTTTTAATATATATTATATATATTAAGAGTTTTATATTTTTATATATATAAAATAATAAATTAATTATTTTAATTAAAAAAATTATAGTTATAAATTATATTTAATATTCCTACATTAATAGAATAATATTTAAAAATTAATAAAAATATAAATATAAAAAATAATTTAAAAGTTTAGAAAATTAAAAAATAATTAAATAGTTAGAAGATTTTTTTATTTAAGCTAGAGATTTTAAGAATTTCTTTATTTATTAAATTTTAGATTAGTATTAATTTTATTTTTTATTTTAATCTTATTTATTATATTTTCTTATTTTTTTTTACTATTTTCTAGTTTTAATTTTTAATTTTTTATATTATTAATATTACTATTAATGTTGATAACCTTATTATTATTATTAATTTTAATAATATCTGTTTATTTAATTTTTTATTTTTTTATAAAAAATAAGAAATTATTTTTATTATCTACTAGTATTTTTTATTTTTTAATAAAAATATTTTTATTATTTATATTTTTATTTTTATTATTTTTATTATTTTTGTTTTTTTTGTTGTTTTTATTATTTTTATTGTTTTTTATTATTTGTTTTTAATATTTTTTTTTTTTAATTTATTATTATTCTTTTTTTAAAAAATGTTATATATAATTTTGTTATTAAATGCTAAGTTAATATAAATATATTCTAATTTATTAAATATAATTTTTTTATTATTTTTATTATTTTACTATTTATTATTATATTATATTTTAAATATTCTTTATTAATTTATATTAGAGGTAATTAATTTAGTTATCTAATAATAGAATTTATAATTTTTATTAAAGTTTTTTATACTAATTATTAGTAGAATTATTAAAATTATTATTAATAATTAACTATTTATAACTTTTTTTTAAAAAAAAATTTTAATTAAATATATTTTAATATTATTTTAATTTTTTATATTAATAAAAGTTAGTTTATTCTTTTTCTTCTACTTAACTTTATTTATTTTAATTTTTTTTTTTTAAATATTAAAATTGTATATTTTTTTTTTATTTTTTTTATTAGGCTTCTTTCTTGTTATTATTGATATTAATAAATATTTTATTTTTTTTTATATAGATTTTTACTATTAATTTTTTTTATCAAAATTAATTTTAAATTTATAGATATTTTTTTATTTAATTTATTTTGTTTTCTTTAAATTTTTTTTATTATTTAGTATTATTTATAGCTTTTTTTAAAAGTATTTTAATTTTAAAAATTAAAACAATTCTTTAATTTAAATAAATTTAAAGTTGTTTATTGTGAAAATAAAAAAAATTAATAAATTTATAAATTATTATAATAATAAAGAATATATAAAAAAGTATTATTTTATAAATATAATAATAATTTAAAATAATAATAAATTTAGATTTATAATTATAGACAGATTATAGATAATATTAGTAGATTTTTTAAATTTTAAATCTTAAATATTAGTTTTTAAGTCTTTTTTTTAGGTTTTTATATAATAAATATATATTATATTATAATTATCTATTAATTTTTATAATAAATTAAATTGTATAATTATAAAATCTATTTATTAAAATATATAAATAATATAAAATATAAAGATTTTTAAAATATTTTTTAAAATACTAAATATAATATAGTAAATTAATAAAATAATAATATATTAAAATCTTAAACTTTTATATATTTATATTATAGATTTATAATTATTATAATATAATATTATATTTTTAATAAAATAATATATTTATAAATATTAAAATTTTTTATAAAATTAAATATTCTATTTTTTTTTTTTTTTTTTTTAGATATTTCTATATTAATTAAATAAATTTAATAACGTCAATGATAAGCGAGCGAGCAGTACAAGCGAGCGAGCAGCCCACCCAGCCCAACACCCCACCAAAAACCTTTTATTTAATATCTTAATCAATATTTAATATAAAATTATAAAAAAATAATTTAAAATAAAAATGATTTAAATAATATAATTAAATTTTTTTAAAAATTTTTTTAATATAAAAATAAGATAATAATAATTATTTTAAATATTGTTAAAAACAACACATCTTGTAGGTGTTTGACTGTAAATATCTCTATAATCTATTAATAAAAATCTCTAAAAATTGAAAAACTAATAAAGTATTATATAATCTAGGCCTGTGCTAAGCCATTACTTAATATAATAGAGACTAAGGTCTAGAAAGCCTGCTAAAGTTGGCACAACACACCAGCTATACACTAGCTATTTTTTTAAATAATTATATATAAAAATATAGTAAAAAAGTTTAAAAAAATTTAATATTGAACTAAATTTAGTTGTTATTTTATTTCATAATTTTTTAATTTTTTTTAATAAAAATCCAATTTTTTATAAATTTTTGTTATAAAAATTAAAAATATTAATATTAAATTATATAATAAATAAAAAAAATTAAAAAAATTAATATAAAAAGGCTTTTTTATACTAAAATCAAAAGTAATTTTTTTAAAATTTTTTTATTATATTTTTATATACAATTATTTGAAAAAATAGCTGGTATGTTGTGCCAACTTTAGCAGGCTTTCTAGACCTTAGTTTCTATTATATTAAGTAATGGCTTAGCACAGGCCTAGATTATATAATACTTTATTAGTTTTTCAATTTTTAGAGATTTTTATTAATAGATTATAGAGATATTTACAGTCAAACACCTACAAGATGTGTTGTTTTTAACAATATTTAAAATAATTATTATTATCTTATTTTTATATTAAAAAAATTTTTAAAAAAATTTAATTATATTATTTAAATCATTTTTATTTTATATTATTTTTTTATAATTTTATATTAAATATTGATTAAGATATTAAATAAAAGGTTTTTGGTGGGGTGTTGGGCAGGGGGGCTGCTCGGTCGCTTGTGCTGCTCGGTCGCTTATCGTTGACGTTATAATATTTTATTATATTATGAATTAATAGAATATATTATTATATTAAATTAAAAAATATTTTTTTAAATATAAATATTATAAAAATATAGTAGTATCTATAATTAACTAATATTTATTTTTATAATAGAATATTTTATTTATAGGTTTTTATATACTAAATATATATATTATAAAATAAATTAAGTTTATAATCTTTTTATTATTTATATATAAAATTTTATTTTGTTTTTATTTTAGATTTTTTAGAATTTTAAAACTTTTTTGTTATAATTTTTTTTATTATTTAGAAAATCTATAATTTTATATTATATTATTATAATTTTTATTGTGTTTTAGTTTTTTATAATATTTTTAAAATATATAGTTAAAAATAGTAAAAAATAGAAGTAAATTAATAATAATGATAAAAATAAGTGTTCTGATAAAGATAATAAAAACAAGTAGATTAATAATAATAATAAAAATAAAAAATTTAATAAAAATAATAAAGATAAATAATTTAATAAAAATAAAAAAATATTTTATAAAATTATTATAATAATAAAACCTATATTATTTTTAAAAAAATATATTAGGTTAAAAAGTAAATATTAAATTCTATATATATAAATTATTATTATTTTATAAATATAATAATATTAAAATAATTTTATAATTAAGATTCTATAAAAAATATAATAATAATAAAAGTTTATAAATATAATTTTATTAAAATTATTATTTATAAAAATAATTTAAGATATTATATATAATATTAATAATATTTTAAATCTTTATTTTATAATTAATTTATTTAATATTTTATAAAAAATAATAAAATAATTTTTGATTATTTAATTTAAAAATATATTTTTATTTTATTTTATTAAATTTAATTATATTATTAATATTTTTATTTTTATTATAGTTTTAAATATATATATAATATATAGAAAATGCTAAATAATTAAATTAAAAAATATATAAATTTATTATTATTTTTTTTATTATTTATAAATATAAAATTTATTTAAATAAAATATTAATTTTTAAAACTAAACATCTATATATTTAGTTTAAAAAGAAACAAAAAAAGATAAATATAAATAAAAGCTTTTAGTTAAAAAAAAATAAAAAAAACAAAAATAATATTAAGAATATAAAAAAATATATAAAAATATTAATAGTAATAAAAAGTTTTTTTAAATAATATTAATAATAATAATATTAAGTTAATAAAATATTATTAATATTTAATTATTCTTAATAATAATAATATTTTTAGTATTTATTTTAAAAACTTACTACTATTAATAGATTTTTTTAATAATAGAAAATTAGAATTCTTAGAGAGTAGTCTAAATAAACTAAAAAGTTTTTTTAACTGGTTTTTTTATAAATTTTTTATATTATTTATTAACAATACTAACCTGCTATTAAATGAAAAAAAGATTATCCTTCTATTTTTTATTAATTTTAGAATTCTATTATTTATTATTTTACTTATTATTCTATATATAGAAATTATTTTATATAAAAAAAAAATTATTATTTTATAAGCTATTTTTCTAATTATTTTATTATAGATTTCTATATATATAATTAATCTTTAATTTATTTTTAATAAATAAAATCCTACTATTATTATTAAAAAATAATTTATAAAATTTCTAAAACTACTTATTTCTTTAAATATATAATATAAAATTTACTACCCTTCCATTTTTAATATAATAAAAAAAATAAAAATTATATAATACTCTAAAAAAAAACTTATTACTCTTATACACATAATTAGATTCTTTTCTTTCTTTTACTACAAAACTAGCAAACTATTACCTATCTTAAACTTAAAACTAATATAAATAAATTTAATATATATAATTCAGAAAATATATATTATATTAATATTAATTACTATAATATTAATATTAATAATACTAAATCCCTCTTCTAGTAAAAAAGACCCAGCTAACCTTATAACCAATAATAAAAGAAATTCTTTATCATTATTTTTTAAATTTTTTTTCAAATATCTAAATATTAATTTAATTATTTTTACTACTTTTTAATTAATCTAGTTCCCAACTTCAATATTATATTTAAATAATTAGATAAATTTAATTTCAATATTACTCTATATATATATTAACACTCACTTTCAAAACCATTTTCCAATTCACACCAGTTTCCAGGTTAAACTAATTCAGTTTCTTAGCACAACACAACCCGCAGGTTCCGGATTAACCCGGAGCCGTTTCGAGCTCTAATAATTAATATAAAGTTAAAAAATCCTATTCTTTTTTTTAATAAATATAATTAAGATTTTATAACTTAAAAAAAAAGAATAAATAAAATTTTTTTCTAATATTTTATTTAAATAATTTTCTAAAATCTTATTTTTTTTTAAAAAAAAATAATATATTAATTAAAAAAGAGATTTCTAGTTTAATTCAAAAAATATTAAATAATTTTAAGATTAATATTTAAATAATTATATTATTTTCTTTCTTATAAATAACTTCATAAAATTTCAATATTTTTCAAGTAAATTTTACTAGTTTTTACTTAATATTATTATATTAATCTAATAAATATTTTTTTTTATTCCTTTTTTTTTTTTTTTAAGCTACTTAAGACTCCTTAAAATTGAATTTATTTTTAGATTAGCTTTTTAGAATTAATTAAAGTCTAAGATAATATTAAATAATTTAATTTTTATTATTTTAAAATATATTTTTTTTTTTTTTTTTTATATAAATAAATAGTAAACTAATTTTATTAATATATTTTAAAATAAAATAAAAGTTTTATTTACTACTTTTAATAAAATTATTATTAATATTTTTTTTATTAAAACATTTTATTTTTTTATAAAATTTTAAAATATAAAATATATTAAAGAATTATTATTTAAAAATATTTTTAAAACTATTATTTTTTAATATATATAAAATACTATATTTAATATAAAATACTTAAAATCTGTTATGAGATAACAGTGCAGCACCTGAATATCCTGTACAGACCAGACTCCTATATTAATGCCTAGTCTATTTAGCACACAAAGTAATAATATATCTATATATCTTATAAATTAAACTCCTATATTAGATGTATGTTTATATAGGTATACTCTATATAGATACTAGAATTATATAAAATATATTATTATATAGAAAAATAATTTATATTATTTTTTTTTTAAAATAAAAGTTACTATAATAAGTTAGGAATATATAATAAAACTGTAGATTATAGATTATAGATTAACTTTTAATAAAGCTATAAATTATAAATTATTTGGATAATATATTAATATATTTTTATTATTTTATGTATTAAATATTATATATTTAGTTAGTCTGTTTTATTAGTTGATTGATAATTTTCTCTAGAATTTTATTAATTAATATTTAAATTATAGTATTTTAATAGATAATCTATTTTATTATTATTATTATATATTTTATCTTAATAATTATTATTGTATTTAATATATATTTATCTTCTTTTATTAAGAATTTATATAATAGTAATTAAGAGTTAGAAACTTTAAAATAAAATATATTTAATTTAATTTTAAATTAAAATATAATACTTTGATTAATTATTTTTAATAAATAAAAAGAAGTAATAAGTATATGATAATTTCTAGTATAATTTATAAATTTTTTATAATATATAAAGATAATATAGAATTCTATAATATAGAATTATAAGAATAGTTTATAAATATTAATAATTTTAAATTAATATTTAATAGTAAAAACAAAAAATATAAAAAATTTATTAATAATTTTTATATTTTAGGAATTTATAAATAAAGAATAATTGTAATAATAATCTAAATAATACTATATATATGGAAAGATAATAATATAATAGATTCTAACTCTCTTAGATTAACTAATAAATATATAAATAATCTATAAGAATACTAAGATAAATTAATAATAAATATTAGAATATAAATCTTAAAAAAAATAAATAATATTATAATAAAAATAAAAAATAATATTAAATAAAAACTAGAATAAAGTTTTAAAATAATATAATAAAAAATATTTATAAAATATTAATAATATATATAAATAGTCTTAATAATAATTAATAATATTAAAACAATCATATTAAAAAACTTTAAAAAAATAGTAAAATATATTAAAACCTTAGCTAACACCTAAACAAATAATATTATTATTTAAAATCCTATATTACTTACCTAATCTTAATTTATACTAACTAATAAATCAAAGACCTAAAAAAATAGAATTACAGCTACTTTTACAACAATACCTAATAAAATATTAAAAATAAGAAATTTAATTAGATATAAAAAATAATCTAAGAAACTTAATTAATTTCTTAATTAACTTAGCAACTATTTTTTTTTCTATTCCAAATAATTCAATATAAAATAGTATAAAATTTATTTTATAAAAATATATTTTAAAAAAAACATTTTTAATATCTACCTAATTTATAAACAAACATACAAAAAAACTCTAAAAAAAGACCATAAAACACAAATCCCTAAAATCAACAAAATCTTTAATACTTTTTAGGAATTTATAAATTTCCTCAAACAAAAATATAAATACAAAAATAAAATTAAAAAAGCCTTTAAAAAATTTAATTAATTTAAATAAATAAAATTAATATAATTTTATTTCTAATAATTTAATTAATATATATCTTTTACTAAATATAATAATAATATTTTATTTTATAGAACTAGAGAAGGCCTTAAATTTAATTTAAAAATAGAAATTATTAAATAAAAACTTTTAAAAAAGAAAATAACCTACTATAAAATACAAACTATAGTTATTAAATTAAACAATATATTATATTAATTCTAAAAAGGCTTATTATAAAAGAAACTATATTATAATTTAAATAAATACTATTTAAATAAATATATTAAAAAACCTCAATAAAACTAAACCTAAATTAAAAAAATATCTTAGAAATTAAATAAAACTTATAAATTAGAGTTTATAGATTTTAATATAATATAACACTAAAAACCAAAAAAATCTAATATACCACTTTACTACTAATATAATAAAGCAGAATATATTAAATAAGATTATTTTAAAAATAAAGAAAAAAAGAACTTTTAAAAATAATTCTATTAAGAAAAGTAATTTAGGATAATAAGATAATTATCTATTTCTAAAAATTTTAAAGTAATAATAAATAAAATATAGAGATATATATATTTTAAAACTAGATTAATCTAGTACTAGGATATTATTCAGAAAATTAATATAATTATTAAATAAAATCCTATCTTATTTATTAATATCTAGTTAAAAAAAGATAAACTTAACTAGTTATAAAATAATTTTATATTTAGAATCTATATAATTTATTAAAGAAGTTTAGATAAATATTTATAAAAAAAGTATTAGATAAATATAAAAGTTTTAATAAAAATAATCTAAATATTATTTATTTTTATTATATTTTTGGTCTAATTTAATTAGTTATAATAAAAACTAATTCCTAGAAATTTTAAATATTATAATAATAAATATTATATTAAATAAAAATAGTGGAAGGAAATAATTAATAATAATATAGAAGAATTAATCTTATAGATAATCTTCTCTTAATAATATATTTAAATTTATAAATCTTAGATTTGTATTAAGTATAGACTTAATATATTTATAGAAAAATAAACTACCTATAGAATATTTAAAACTAATATTTGTTAAAATTATTAATAATAATTGGAATATAATACTATTAGATATTAATATATCAGAAATAAAATATAAAGCTATTTTTAACTATATTAAAAATCTATTTATTACTATATAATTATCTTTTATAGTTAGTATTTTATTGATTAATAAGAAATCTATTAGTTTTGGAATAAAAATAAGGAAAACCTATCTTAGTATGATTTTAATAATAAATAATATCTTTTTAATAGTATAAGATATTTTTTTTATAAAGGACAGAAATACCATCTCTATTAATAAAATAATACTAATATCTAATTATATAAACACTTTAATCTATATAATAATTATTATAATAAATAAATATATTAATACTACTATTTCCTATATTTTAATTATATTTAAAAAAAATTATCTAAAGAAATCTTTGATATTTTTAAATATAATTACTATATTAGATACTTTAAAATATAGGTAGAATATTATATATATATCTATAATATTACTAAATAAAAAAAATAGAGAAAAATTATAAAAACATAATAAACTAATAAATATATTTTAATAATAATTAAAGAACTTATATATATATACTAAAATAATATAAAGATATATAAAGAATTAATGGATGATAATAATAATTTAGAAAAAATAGAATATATTATTAATAATAAACTAAAAAAACTATTATATATACTTTATATAATCTATGCCTTAACTTTTAGAATCTTTAAAAATTAGAAAAAATATTCTAAAGATTATTTTAATTAAAAATATTATAATAAAACTTTAAAAACTAAAATTGGATATTTCTATAAAAATTATATATATTACTTTAAAACCTATAAATAAAAAATACAATATAGCTATTAATATTTAGCAAAAAAAGAACAGATTTACTACCTAAAATATTTTTATAATTTTAATAAATTTAAAGATTATAAATAATATATTAAATAATATTATAAATAAAAAAAGAACTAATATTTCTACTAGAAATACTTTAAAAATAATTTCATTAATTAACAAGATAAGAATAAATATATAAAATAATGTTTTATAGAAATATAGTAAAAGATAGTTAATAGTTTAAATTATAAATTAAAAAATTAAATATATTTTAGGATTAATAGAAGTAAGCTAAGGTAAGAAATTTAAATTTTTAATAAAAAAAATTTATTTTTATTTTATTAATTTTTAGAAATTTTATTAAAATCTTAATAAATAATAGAATAAAAGAAAATTATATTTTTATTATAATAATATAAAAATATTAATTTAGAATATAATAAAAATCTAATATCTATTAAGTTACTATCTTTTTATATTAAACTTTAGAAAAAATTACCCAGGAAATAACTTTTAAATTATTTATTAATAAATATTTAAAAAAATATATTATTAATATTTTAGATTTTTTAAAAGATATTTTATTAATTTTTAGATTTTTATAGCTAATAAAACACAACTCTAATATTAATTAAAAAAAAAGAGAAATCACTTTTAATAACTATAATTATTAAAAAATTATTAGAACACAATTAATTAATAAAAATATTTTAAAAGAAACCTATCTACAATTTATAGTATATTTATCTAAAAAAGAAATTAAAAATAAATATAAATATAAATTAAAAATTTTATAATAAATATAGATTTAAACTAAAAAATTATATATAATAATCAGAAAATTAAATATCTTAAGATAAATATTAAAAGAAGGAAGAAACATCTTCTAATCTATATTAAAAGAATAAATTTTATTAAAAATTAATTTATTTAAATATTTAATATTTTTATAAAAAAGAAATATAATTAAGGTTTATATTAATATATAAATATACTAACTAAAAGATAATAATATTCTATAAATATATTAAAAAAAATTTTAAAATAAAATATATATAATTTTTTAATTTATTAGTAAAATACCCCATCTTATTTATAAAAAAGAAAAACTTAAATAAGTTATAAATTTATATTAATTATTAAATTTTTAATATAATAATTATTAAAGATAAAGGATTCTTACCTTTTATTAATAAATCTTTTAATAAAATATTAAATATTATAATTTATATAAAACTTAATTTTACTAATATATATTATAATATTAGAATTAATTTTAAAAAAGAATAAAAAATTATTTTTAAAACTAGATACAAACTATTTAAATATCTAGTTATATTATTTAAATTAACTAATATATTTGTATTCTTTTAAATATTTATAAATCATATTCTATAAAAATATATTAATAATATATATATAATATATCTAAATAATATTTTTATTTATAATACAAATTTTAATAAATATTAAAAATATATCAACTAAATCTTTAAAACCCTAAATTAATATAAACTTAAAATTAAACTAAAAAAATCTAAATTTAAAATAACCAAAATTAAATTTCTAGGAGCTATTATAACTTTATATAATATATAAATAGATTTAAAAAAAATATAAATTATATAAAATTAGTTAATATTTAAAATATTTAAAGAAATATAAACCTTTTTAAGATTATATAATTATTATTAATAATTTATTTAAAAATATAGTTATTTAGTCTTTATATTTTTAAAATTAACAAAAAAAGATAGTTATATAATTTAAAATAATTAAAAAAAGAATTAAAGTTTTTTAAATTTTAAAAAATATCTTTATCTTAATATTAATTTTTAAATTTTATAATTTAAAATTATTAATATAAATAAAAATTAATATTTTTATAATAATCTTAAAAACTTATTTATTATAAAAATAATTTAACCAAAAATAGTATCTTATTACCTATTTATTATATAAATTTAATATTATAAAAATTAGATATTTAATATATAATAAAAAACTTATAACTATTTTATATATATATAAAAAATAAAAAATCTATTTATAAATTATTAAATTATTTAAAATATTTTTAAATTATAAAAACCTTATCTACTTCTTAATAATAAAAAAACTTAGTAAATATTAAATTCAATAATAAAAAATATTTAATAAATATAATATAAAAATTATCTATTTTAAAAGAAAAAAAAATATTAAAATTAATACTATTAATTAATAACTAGACTTAATAAAAAATATTTCTATAAATAAAAAAATAATCCTAGAATAATATAAAAACATTATTACTATTAATAAGAAATTTAATATTATTATTTATAAGATTGAACCCAAAATAGCTATTAAACTTAAAAAAAATTATTAAAAAAATATAATAATAAAAAAAATATTTTAGAATTTTAAAAAAATTATTATACTATTTATTATAAAAAATAAATATATTTTTTTTAAAAATCTATTTTATATTCTAAACAAAAAAATATAATTTAAAATCTTATAACTATATTACAATATACCTATATATAAACATCTAGGAATTAAAAAAACATAAGAACTTATTATATAATAATACTTTTAGTTTAAAATAAAACAATAAATTAAATAATATATAAAAATATATAATTTATATTTAAAAAATAAACTAGTAAAATATATACTATATAGATATCTATAATCTAATAAAACATTTAACAAACTATTTTAAATTATAATTTATAATTTTATATAAAGATTATTTTATTTAAGAAATCTTTTAATAAATTAAATTTATAATAAAATCTTAATTATTATTTATAAACTTACTAAGATTATTATCTTAGAATTTTAGAATAATTTTTAAAAAATAAAATAATTTTTAATAGTTTATAATAAATAAATATTTAGCTAATATAAACTATAAGAAAAATATATCTATAATAGAGACTTTCTCTTTAATAGTAAATATTAGAAATATATTATAAATATCTTAAATACTAAATTTAATATAGTAATAAAGAAAAAAACTTAAATTAATAAAATATTAGAATAAATAATCTAGATAATAGAAATCTACCTTAGATTATTTTTAAATTATATATAAAATAATTAAATAAAACTATTATTTATAATAGAATTTATCTATAATTTCTTAAAATATTTAGTTATAAATTATATATTTTATAAAATATTATAAAACTAAAATCTACAAACTATATAATTAGTTTTACCTATAAAAAAAGAAATACTTAATATTAGAAATTATTTTAAATTTATAAATAAACTTTATAAATATCTAAAAAACAACTTAGACTTTATAGCCTAAACTATATTTTATTATTATAATAAGAAAAAAATAAAAGCATCTCTTTTAAAAAAAAAAGATAAAGCATACTTACTTACAAAAAATATTAAAATAAAAAAATTTAATGAAAAATTTAATTTTTAAAAACTTAGATTATATATTATAACTAAGAAATTGAATAAATATCTTTTTAAACTCTATATCTCTAGAAATTTTAAAATCTATAAAATATTCTATATTATTCTATTTAAGCCCATACCTAATAAATTTAAAAAAGAAATAAATAATCTAAAAATTAAAAAAAATAATTATAATAAATATAAAATTAAAGAAATCTTAGACTATAAAAACAACCTAAAAATATTAACCAACAAATTCTTAATTAAATAAAAAAATTATTTATTAAAAGAAAACTTATAGTAACTAAAAAATAATATTTTATTAAAACTTATTAAATAATATCTTAATAAATTTAATATTTATTAAATAAAACAAAACCTATTATTATAATAATTTTAAAAAAAACCTAAAAAAAATATTAAAAATATAAAAAATTGATAATAATTATATAATTATACTAAATAAATTTATTTTATCTTAAGACTATATTTTCTAATATTAAAATCATTAACGTCAACGATAAGCGACTGAGCAGGATAAGCAACCGAGCAGCCTCCCTACCCTACTTTAATAAAAGTATACATTACTACTACAGATATTAGGTTTTTTATTCTAGGGGTGAAAAACCCTGTTTACTTAGATTTTGAAGATTCTTACTAACATATTTAAATATTATATCTATATTTATTATATTTGCTATAGTAGTATGTATTCCCAGAGGTGGCCTCTAGCTAAGGGGTATACTAGTATTTTAAAAATACTGGCTATTTAACTATTTTATCTATAGTATTATTATCTAAGATTTTATTAGTCTGGTATATGGTAAACATATCTTTATGTTGTATTTATTATTTTTTTAACTACTAACACTTATTTAATATCTTATTAGCAGAGCAAAGTATTATATTCTCTACACATATAAATGCCATTTAGTATATTATTATCTATATCCCTTTAGACAACTAATCTATAGCCACTAGTAATAATATAGAAAAGATATTCTAATACTAGATAATCTGGTTTTTAATTAAGCTTATTTATAAACTAATTTTTAACAGATTTAATAATATTTTTATAGTCTAGATAGCTGTTATATTTATAATACCTAGATATAAATTTACTAAAGTAACTACTAATAATTATATATCTAGTTTTGATAAAATTTTTTTAGGATTATAAAATATAATATTAGCTTTAGCAAAGCTGCTATATATATTTTTAAATATTATTATAATAGTAAATATTTTATAAAACCTGAAGAAAAACTTTAGTTTAAAGATATAGTTAATATATATATATATTAAATTTTTTATTTTTTTATTATATACTTATTTTAGTAGCTTAAAGCAGCCAATATCTAGTAGTTAAAAAATATATAATAAATATAGTAATATATAGATTATAATAATTTTATACTTCTAGTAGTACAGTTTAAAGGTAGCTAAATAGTGGCTTTTATAATTATTTAAGACTAATAGTTAGTAGTTTGAAAGGCAGTATTATACTATAAATTAGTTAAAATATTTTAATTATTCAAAAACCAGCTTATTTATTATTTAGTTATTATCAAAAAACATAACTACCCAATTTTTTAATAACTTTGTTTTTATATACTAGTTAGCTAAATAGTATTACTTAATAAAAATAATAAATAACAACACTATCTAATCTTTTATACCTATCCCCTATATAATTATTATCTATTTATAATTCCCAAACTATACCAGTTTAACTTTATTATATATTTTAACTCCTATAATAACAATAGTTGTAGATATTATACCCATTATAAAACTAGTTTTATTAAAATTATAGATATTATTATCTATAATATCATACTTAACCTTTACAGCCTTTATTAATTAAAACTATTTATTAATAAACACAAAATCTTTATATTTTACTTATTAATAATCATATTTTTTAAATAAACATATTTATAGCTTTAGATAATATTTAATAAAATTACTAGTCCATCACTTATCAATATATTATATATTATTATTACTATATATTAATAGCAACTAGTTAGCTATATCTTCTATACTACCTAACTTAAAATAAAAAAAGTATATATATAACTTAAATATATATTAAACAATAACATTTTTTTCTAAATCTATAAGATTTTACAATTTAAAAATATTATTATATTTTAAAATACAACCATAATAGTAGTAACTAAGAGTAAATTAAGAAATATTATATAGTTTAACAATAACTAAAATACTTAATTTTTCATTATTTTTTAAAGCTTTAATAGCTAAAATTATTCAGGATTTAGTTATAGAGATAGTTATTATAATAATTATAAATGTATGTGGTAATAAAGTTGAGATGGGGGTGGGGGCTAGGCAGGCTGCTCGGTCGCTTGTGCTACTCGGTCGCTTATCGTTGACGTTATTAAATATAAAAAACTTATATATATATAGAATTTATCTTTTTTTAAAATATAAATTAATTTATTTATAACCTTATAAATATTATTTTAATAATAAAAAACCTTGTTTAAAATATTAGTATTTATCTAAACTTTAAAATAAAAATATAATATAGTTAATTTAAAAGCTAGTACTTTTTAATAATTAAAATAAATAAGATATATTATTATTATAATAAAAAAATAAAAAAAATAAGAATTATAAAAAAATAAAATTATAAAATTATAAAAGTAATAAATTTATTTATCTTATTTTTTTTTGTGTAATAAAATTTTATGAAATAATTCTTAGAATTATATATATAATATAATATAAATTAGTATTAATTATATTTAATAATATATATATATTAGAAGAATACTATATTAAGTATTAAAATTTATATTATTATTATTTAAAAAAACTTTAAAATTAAAAGATTTTAGATTTTAAATATTTTTTAAAAATATTTTGATTTTGTGTTTAAAAGCTTTTTATTTTTTTATAAATTTCTTTTTTTAATATATAATCTTATTTAATTTATTATTAAAGAATAATACTTTTTTTTTGATATAAAAAATCCAAAAAAATATTTTAGTAGTTTTAGAAATAGTTTTTAATAATTTAATTTATTTAATTTTTAAAGATTTTAATTTCTTTTTTTTCTTTTAGATTTACTAAAGAATTCAATCTATTATAATTATATTAATACTTATTAGTAAAAAACCTTAGAAAAAAATAAAAATATTTATATTTAGAAATTATAATATAACTATTATTAAAATATATATAAAATATATACTTTTAATTTTAAATAAAAAAAATAAAATAATTAATATCTTTTTTATTATAAAACTTATATACAGCAGTAAAATATTAATCTTATTTTTTAATTTAATAAACTTATTTAATATAATATTTAAAAATAGATTTCTTATAATAATCAGCAGATATAATAAAATTATATTATATAAAAAATATATTAAAGAAAAGAAAAATCTAAAATTATCTAAAAATATTAAACTAAACGATATTATATTTAATTATTTAATTTTATTATATATAAAAAACCTGCATTATTTTATTTTATATTATTAATATCTATATTTAAATTAGTGTACTATTAATTCTAGTAAAAAAGAAAATAATATTATAAGATAATAATATAGTATCTAAATATCTTATATAGATTAGATTTTTATATTAATATCTAATCTATTTAGTATATAAAATAATAGTATATTTATATATTTTATAAATTAAATTCTTATATTAGATATATATTTATATAGATATATCTTATATAAATATTAGAATTATATAAGATATATTATTATATAGAAAAATAATTTATATTATCTTTTTTTTAAAGTAAAAGTTACTATAATAAGTTAAAAATATATAATAAAGTTATAGATTATAGATTATAAATTAATTTTTAATAAAATTATAAGTTATAAATTATTTAAATAATATATTAATATATCTTTACTATTTTATATATTAGATATTATATATTTAACTAACTTATTTTACTAATTAATTAATAATTTTCTCTAAAACTTTATTAATTAATATCTAAATTATAGTATCTTAATAAATAATCTATTTTATTATTATTATTATATATTTTATTTTAATAGTTACTATTGTATTTAATATATACTTATCTTCTTCTATTAAGAACCTATACAGTAGTGACTGAGAGTCAGGAACTTCAGAGTGAAGTGCATTCAACCCAGTCCTGGGCCGAAGTGTAACAAAATCTTTTTAAAATCCTTTAATATTTTAAATAATAATAATTATAAAGATATTAATATAATAATTTAATATAAAATAAATTTTTTTTTTATTTTTTTTTTTTTTTTATTATTTTAAAGAATTTTTTTTTTTTTTTATCTTTTAATTATAAAAATATTAATAGTTTTTATACCTTAACTTCCTATATATAAAATATTAGTTTTTTTATTAATATTTTTTTATTTCTTTTTTTAAAAATGTTTAATTTATATTATTAATGTATATAAACTTTAAACTATTATTAAAGCTATTATTAATTAAAATAATTTAAAATATTTTAAGATTATTCAAAATTAAATATTTTTAATATTATTATTTTAGAAATTTTTTATAAAAATTTTTTAATTTAACTATTTATTAGATAATTTTTGCTAATATATTAAATTAGTGATTTTTTATTCCTTACAAAACAATAAAATTCTTTTATAATTAATATTTTAGTTTTTTAAAATATAAATAAATAAAAATATCTTTATACTATAATAATAGTTTATTTTATAATATTATAAATCAAATTATATAATTAATAATTTTAAATTAATCTTATTTTAATATAAATAATATATTTAATAATTTTTCCTTTTAATTTATTATACTAAATTATTTTATAACAATTTATTTAAAATTTTCCTAATTTTTTTAATTTTTATAAGATATTTTCTCTTTTTCTTTGTAAAAAAACTAAATCTTATTATAATATAAAGGGTATTAATTACTTTTAAATAGCTTTTTTTAATACTATAAATATATAGTTAACTTATTATATATTATAGCAAAAAAAGGTTTAATTAGTTTAAAAATAAAATCTTATTTTATATAAAAAAATAATTATATTTTAATATTTTTTTTAAAAAAACTCTCATATTTTATTATAATATTTAGCTTTTTTTAAAAATATAATTTTCTTTATTATAATTTTTTTTAATATTTTATAAAATTCTTAAAAAGTAAATTTCTTTTTTAAAAATTCTATAATTTTAATTATATCTTTTTCTAATTTTATAATATATTTATTAATTTTAACAAAAAAAACTTTAATTATTTAAATAATATTTATAAAATACTTTTAAATATATTATACTATCTTAAATATAATTATATAATTTTTTTTATATTAAAATAATTTATAAGCTTCTAAAATAAAAAAAGATATTAATTAATTTATTATAGTATAAAATAATTTAAAACTTATTAAAAAAAATTGAAAAAAAAAAATAAAATAATAATTATAACTAGCCTTAAATTTGGTTAAATCAAAATCAAAATAATTAAATAATATATAAAAACTGTTTAAGATTTTTTAAGCTTAATAGGTTTTCTTATAATATATTGATTTAACAAAATAAAACTAGTTAATAGTATATATAAATAAATATCTAGATTATTTAATAATTTATTTAATAAATATTATTTAGAAATTCTTTATATATATAATTAACTTTTTAAGATATATAATTATTTAAAAAACTTTATTATATATTTAATTATTTAATATCTTTAATTTATAAGGTTTTTTTGGTTTTTTTATCTAAGAATATTGTTGTTAATTTTTAAATAATTATTATAATTATTTCTAATATTTTTTCTTAGTTTTATAATGTTTTAGTTTTTATTATATTTTTTTAGTGTTTGTTGTGTTTTTTTGAGTTGTTTGTTATGTTTTTTTAAATTATTAAAGTTTTATTTAAATATTGAGATCTATCATGTTATGTTGAGGCCACTCTTTGGGCCTCTTGTTGATCTGAGGGGGCCCGTGCTCTGACACTAACTATTAAAATACTATAATTTAGGCATTAACTAATAAAATCTTAAAAGAAAGTTATTAATTAATTAATAAAGTAAACTAAATTAAATATATAATATCTAATATATAGAATAATAAGAATATATTAATATATTAAATTAAAAGTGTTTATTATTTATATTTATATTAAATATAAATATTAAATATAAATATTAAATATAAATATCTATAATTTATATATATATTAACCATAAATTAATAAGTATATTATATAACTTTTACTATTTTACTTTAGTAAAAAAATAATAAAAATTGTCTTTTTATATAATAATATATCTTTTATAATTTTAGATTCTATATAAAATAAATTTATATAGATATATATTTAATATAGAAATTTAATCTATAAAATATATAAATATATTATTATTTTATATATTAGATAAAATAGGTGTTAATATAGGAATCTGGATTGAAAAAGATATTAGTAATTTATGGTGATATGAAATTTAAATAAGTTAATATATATATCTTAAATAATTATTTAATAAAAATAAAAATATCTATTTAATTAACAAAAGATTATATTATATAAAAAATTAATAAAACAAAATAAATAATATCCATATTAATAGGTTTATAAATTTAATTATTTATTAATAATCTAATAATTTTTTATTTAATTTATAAAAAAATAATTAAACTAAACTTTATTTTTATATATAAATTAAAAATTAAGATATTTTTATATATTTTTTAATATATAGAGAATTTATAATTCTAGATAATATATTTTTATTTAAGTTTATCTTAGAATATAAATTATATACTCTACTTATTTAATTTTAAATAGATATTTTTTTATTTAAACTTATTAATTTTATATTAAGATTTTTAATATATATTTTATATATAGAAAAAGAAAAACTAATCAAATTTACAATAAAAGATTTAATTAAACTTAATAAAACTACTACTAGTAATGAAAAATAATTCTTAAATTTTAAAATATTATTATTAAATAATACTAATTTATTACTTAATTTATTTAATCTTAATAAAAAAAAGTCATTAATATACTAGATATATTTTTAATATAAGTAATAATTAAAATTTAACAAAATTTAACTATAGAAATACTTAATTTTTTAAAATTAAGTTTTTTACAATATATATTATTAACAATATATATATATTTAACTATGTTTTTTAATAAATACTAATTATATATAATATTATCTTTGAAATTTACACAATCTATAGTATAGCTCAGGATTTGGTATATATATTGAATATTAAAATAGATAAGAGAAGAAATTAACTAAAAAATAAGAGAAATTATCTGGTATATAAAATAATAGTAGAGATAGAATATTATATACTAATATGATGTTTTATTTATAAAAAATCAAAAAAAAAATCTGATATTTATTATAATTATGGGTGGAGTTATTCTTGATACTGATTTATTTAAAATATTTATTGAGTTTAATAATAATAGGAAATTATTAACTATTACTAAATTTATATATATAATATTATTAGAAGCTGATACTAGGGAAGATTAAAAATTACCACTCATTATTACAATTATGTACATACTACATTCATTTATATTAAATGCAAGTAGCCAAAATTGGCTCGTTTATTTGCCAAAAAAAAAAATTACTCTTCTTGTTGGCAAACCTTAATCTTGCCCGAGTATTGCCAGAAGATAAATAACCCTATGGGCTACCTATCTATATATCTTCGATGCATCTAGCCCTACCAACTCTGCATCCTCAGTACAGTATCAATTTAGCTTCAAACCTATTGTTTCTATTGTTGTTTTTATGATAGCAGTCTGTACTTGATCGCAAGGGCAAGTAAAATCCTCCTTGATTGGTACTAACGACTCTTCCCGGGGTTTTGATGAAGCTCTTGGCACGGGTTTGGCTTTGATCTGAAAACACGTAAGGAATACTTCATATCTTACAAGTACCCGACAGTAGGGGTTTTATTTTTGCTCACGACTAAGTAGCAATCATAATCCTAGCGTTGCGAGAATCCGTAGATTTGTCTTGCGAGACTCGATGGCTTGCAGGACGCCGCTCAGCACCTGGTTGCCTCAGCTGCACCAAAAATTCATAAACCCCAAAGTCGGGATGTGATGGTGCGCGGAGCGCACCAATGTCCTTATACCCGAGTGACTGGTGGAATAGTCGACCAGCTTGGGTCGCAACGTGATAACCTTGAATGCCGAAAGCGTCTTGTTGGCGACAAAACCAATCCTCGAGGATGAATGCCAGACGTTGACGCTTGTAAGCAGGGTCTGTTCCAATGAATTCACCCACTAGAAAATGGTCAGCGGGTATCGACAGGGAAGGTGCAACTGGGCACACTCACACCAATGAACCTTATCGCCCATGACCTCCTTCCTCTTATTAGCGATCCCTCCCCAAACCCCATTCAGCCATTCAGCATCCCATTCAGGAGGGTATTCTGGAATGGGGTTATAATGTTGCGTCCCATCCGTGATTGGCACCTGGAAGCGAAGGAATGCGACCAGCTTTTTCTCCTTAGCAAGATCTTCTACAACGAAAATCCTGTGGCGATCGGGGCTAGCACGAATCGAGATGGCGAAAAGCTCTTTCACCCATGCGCGACCGGCGGGAGTGTCTGGGGTGACAGCCTTCCAGAAATCATGAGATGCGTAGAACGTCATATACCACAGTCTAGTGATACTTTCAACATCGTCCAGTATAGCGTCCCTGAATGCGAAACCCTCCGGAGAGTTGAAAGCGATGCTTTCGTCGATGTTTTGGTTTGAGATCTTCGATGGAGACGCCATTGCTTGGATGCTGCGTATACGCGTAATAAGGAATCGAGAGAAATTATTGGCGAATGAGGTTAGGGATGCGCTGTTGCTTGATGCCATCAGTAATGACACTCCCTTAAATATCTGAAATCACCATGAAGAAACCGAAGCAAATACTGCTACAGATGTCACCATCGGGACTAGGAATTGAATCTGACCGAACGTTCAAAGCAAAGCAACGGCGATCGGCTAAGAATCCGGAATGCGCATGTGCATGCAAATCTTTCGGCGATATTTTATTGCACTAACCGGATACCGATTGTGGAATAGATCCTGTTCATCAGGATTCCAGGGAATAGTATTCTAGAAATATCAATTATTGAACACTCCAACTTTGATTCGAATTCTACCTTAAACTTTGTTTTTGTGTTCGTCTTGAATGTCGGCGAATCGGACGGACATTGCAAGCTGGCCGAAGCGAACCCGAACCGTAATCGAACATGGAAAAAGTAGCCGGGGCGCGTTTTCGTTTGGGTGGGTGAGTCAATGTAGTTTAGTGTAGTTATCAAATCTAATTTGGCAGAAGAATTAACCAGAGGCGCGAAACTGGGTACCGTTTACAAATCGAGAATAGATATTCTCGCGTGAAATGGCATCTTTGGGAGCCTGGGTGCACAGGCCAAGGGTCCTCCAGACCACGAAAGCATTCCAGAATCACCCACCGAAACAGACGAGTGAGTCAATTATTCGACCGTATCTTCAAAGCCGTTTCCCCTATCCATGTTCTGGTTGGTTTTCTGCATTTCCTTACTTTGGGTTTACAGAAAGGCCCGTGGAATTCCGGAAAATTTAGGCGGGGGACTCTCAACCAAAATCTATATAATGTCAGCCCATGATTGTTGCTTCCTTGTTACACATCTCAAATCGAGGTTCACAAAGAAACGCTTACAAACGTTTATATTCCCCTTGTCTCATCTCCTTACCCTCCACTTTCCAGGTCATTATAAGATCCCTGTATTGCTCCCCGTCTCCCTATCCGGAGTAAATGTACGGGACGGGCAACTTTTTAATCCAAGCGATTCCAGCTTCACAGCTACCTTCCATTATATCAGTCAAACACACCTTCGACCGATACCTTATACAGATAATCGTACAATCAAGTAGATGGCGATAATTCTTATGCGGCGGTAGCCAAAAGCTCTGGGTCCGGAGAAACCACATGTAGATGGCCGGATGGAGGAAGCTGTGCCAACGAAATTCAAAGCCCAACCCCTCAGGTGAGATCTCTATTTATTGTTTAGAAACTCAGGGCCGGTTTATGGAATTTTTTTTGGTCAATCAAACCACACTTCCATGCTCGAACTCCCAATTTCGAGACTTAGATTACTTGCTAATTTCACAAATATCTTTATTTTCAACGTGGAACTCTGATGAACTGATACTGCACCAGTCCTGCAGAAAACGGCTCTTACAAGAAATCCCAGCTCAGGGGCCCCAATGTTATTCGGTGTGGACAAACGCCTGTCACTGATCCGCCAAGGCCAATCAGCCGCAAACTTTCAACACTGTGAATCCGTATCTAGGCATCTATGTCTACGAGATGGTCCAAGATTACTTGTCACTTCACCATAGCCTGGAATGTACTCCCAGCGATTATGAGAAGTTTGACCGAAGGAGGATTAGCCTCGAACATTACAAAGAAATAGGATATTGGACTGGGATATACGAAACAAATACAAGGTTGACCTCTGAGCTCTTGCTCTGACTCTCCGGCCCAATATCGCCGAAGTCAGGACAGTGGTATGGGTTCTCCCCATTCGCAGCAGCATTCTTCAATAGAATGGCATGAGAATATCTCAACCTATTTTATCTAGGAACAGGAGGAAGTAGAGCAATCAACCATCCATCACCTGTATTTACGTGGACGTCGTCCAACCGCCAATGCTATCACCTATAGATGTTTGTCGCCCTATCCTAGCATTTATTTAGAACCCATACGATCTTCCTTATCGGTTGACTGATTTCCCCATGGTGCCCCCCTTTATCTGCTACGTTTGGTTCATTTGTCATGCTCAGGACTTTGTGGCTATCCAAGGGACAACGTAGTATTGTTCAACACTTTGTATGAATATCGGAGCGTAATATATTATTCATTTTCTGTAGCCCATCCTTCTCCGACGGATGTTCTCGTATTTCCAAATCTTTCTCAGGGAGTTACATCTAGCATTCATTTTTTGAGAGTGGCCAAGCCATCCTCTAGTGAGTGATTTTGAAAAGCCCATCGTGCTTCAAAACGAGTGTGGAATATACCATTCTGGCCCGCCGTGCCTCAACGTGCGTCTTACTGAGATGCCTCTCTATCTTGGGGGTTGCGTTTCTGTTTAAACCTGACATCCGGGGCTAAAGCTTTGCTTCATGTTGGCTTCATTACGTGGCATTTTCCGCACCAAGAGGTATGATACCCTCTGGATGAGGACGAAAGAAAATTCTTTTTTAGTAGCCAGTCCGATTTGTTGGGCGCTTCGGTTATGGACTGCAAATCTCATCGGGAAACTGCATTTGTTCTAATACCGATTATTTTACGGTTTACCAGAATTGCAGGTTGCACTTCAAGCCGGTGTTTTACACCAGCATATTGCACATCTGCCCCACAAGGTCTCCTCGATAGAACATACTATCGGCGTCAGTGCTTGGCCCTGATTATGAAAACATGCTAGGCTACTGGATCCCTGCTACGACCGAATTGATTACCAATACAATTTCTTGTGCTCATCGATTTCTAAAGCTCATGGTGTCTACTAATATGCTGGGTACATGCGGTGGCCCGTTTATTTTTCAAGTACGACTGTATAACTAACTGATGGGCATTTTTTTTAAGATCTACTATTCTTTGGCACAATCTATGAGGGATCGCCTCCAAGGTGATCATAAAAGTGCCTTCTAAATTTCAGTTACCTACTGCCTATGAAATACATTGACCTATATGTATAATACAGCAACACCATTGAACTACCCCGATAATTGATCATGCTTCATCTTACTGTAGCACAGCCTAAATCAGGCAAGTCCGGACGAAGAAAAGAATCGCTCGATAAAAGGTATGTATAACTCAAGCTCTCAAAGATTTCCAAATGTTAAGAATTTCCCAAACTAGTCAACTGTGATACTATCTTCAATTGAACAATCTTCTACATTGATGATCTATGAGCTCCGTCATTCCATTCAGCTTCTTAATTTACATACCAAACACATCTCCAGACTATCCTAGTTGGACTCCATAAAAAATTTCCTTCTCTAAACAAAGCTCTTCCAACCAGATTCTTGTAAATGATACCCGTGTTCCATTCCTTGGCCTGGACTGTTCGACTGCATTATTCATTTAAATAATGTATGGTACGAAACTTAGGTGATTTAAAAGTAGCTGGGCCTTCAAATGCCTTGCCATAAACCCGGTAAGCTGCTGACTGACGTTGATTAAGGCATCACTATCGCTGGCGCGTAGCGACGTCAACAGCAATGGTCCGACTTGGATTGACGTGTCTCGAAATGCTTCAATCAAGAGGGCAGCCTCTAATTCGCTGGATTTATTCAGTATTGCAACAGAAATAGCACTACGGATGGAAGAGTTGGCAATGGATGATATGTCATCGCCAATATTCGTGCCCATGATGAGTGGTACGGCTGTTGCAGATCGGTCGATGATTTCTTTTGCTATAGAATCGCGAATGTGAAGGCGAATAATCGAGACCGGCTGCATCATAGTACTTTCTAGTAGAGGTTTGACGTAACTAAAAGCGGCGAGGCATTGCGCTTTTACACAGATAATTCTGCCAATAAACAAGTCGATGGTACTAGGGGACACATGGGGCATTGTAATGAAATGTACCCAGTCACCTTGCGGCCGAAGTGAAAACTCCTCGATAATCCAAGAAGAAGGCCGTTCTAAAACCACAATGATGCTATCTTGGTTGCGGGTCGTCCGAATCCCGATTTGTTGGAGAAGCAGTTCTAGGCGAGCCGCGTTTCTGCGACAATATTGCATCATATTCTTTGCATCGGCGACTGAATAGACCCGGTCGTACAGCCATGATTCAAAGACAATCCTTGGGTCGACAGCCCAATTCAAAGCTGGAGGCTGGGGTTTCTCGGGATCTTTGTATTCGATTTTCGGGGTGAAATATAGTACCTCGCCGGATACCATATTGCCCATCGCCTTATGGTGACTGAGTGTCACTCCCTGAACTAACGGTATCCCGTGCGTGTTCACTTCTCCAGGGAAACCAAGCGATATCCCCTGGTTACCAAACCCAAAATCCAAGGCCCCATCAGTATGAATATGTGAAATCTTGATACTAACTTTGCTTAATGCTGCAAAAATGCCTTTGAGGTCATCTTGCGCTCCCACAAAAGTTGTACCCATGTTCGTAAATAAAACCATGTGGTAGTCCTGGCCATTTAAGCGACAATCCGCTTGATCTTCCAAAGCTTGTTTAACAAGTGAGGCAATAGATATGCTGCCATTCTCTGTGCAATGGATCTCGGCAAACCGGGGTTTCAGGCTCGTTGACCAACGATTAACCAATGTGTCGCAGTCTCGGACGGTTTTCGCCACGCTGTAGTGGGACTCGGCAGAATAGTAAACAAATGCCCCAGGCAGACGTCTGAGTGCCGCGTGAATGCCTAATCTGTTTCCCATTGTACTTCCGTTTGTGAAAGCTGCTGTAAAACTCGACATTTGGTGTGATTGAAGCCCGAAGGCTTCCATTCGGGAGTTTAGTAGTCTGGTAGTTTGAGATTCTAGCCAAGACTTTGGGACCCTGACATCGAAAAAGCAGCCAATTACTGGACCAAGGGCGGAGTAAGAGCCCATGTGAAAAGGGTAGCCTGCGGCGGATCTTGATGCTATTTTCCACGAATGTACAGTTGCTTCGAGTTCTTTGATAACAGAACTCGGCATTGGATATAGCTGCGAGAGATGTTGGGGTTGAAGAATTTTTTCCGGCTCGTGGATATCGAGCGGGACGCCGGTCGATCCCTTGGAAAGGATCGATATCAAAGTGTTAATATCATGTGGCCTAACTGAAGGCTGTATTGTCAGGACAATGTCCCCGGCCTTTGATAGAGTCCCACCTAAGGAAACCAAATCGCCTATTTCTTCCTCATCATAGTATTTCCGATCGATAATGATGTCCAATGAATATGAAGGGGCAGCGATAGAAACACCTGCCTGCATCAGAGAATTCAACAGAGTTTTTCGTAGCTGAGAGCATCGTTGATAAATTTGTTGATATCCAGTTTTGCCGAATCTTATCTCCTGTAATGCTAGCCACAAGGGAGAAATCGCATCCCGAGAGCCAGCCAGAGCGGAGTCAGACGCTCTTGTGTATGCAACTTTGTGACGCTTGCCCCCGAGAGCGACGGGCCTTAAAGCGACGGCTGGGGTTGGGTTTGTGTGGTTTGCGCCACCAGCGACGATCGTACTAGTAATGATGGTCCCATTGCTTGATTCGAGTGGATCATCGACCGTTTTAACGGCCAATTTCAGCTTTCGAATACCTAAGGCTTCCATGTCTTCATCGGTTAAGGTTGTAATATAGTCGAAATTCCGAGAAGTATCTAAATGAAGTAATAATGGAATACTCCTTGATAATTTGCATATAGCGCCCAAATCGTCACTTTTTCCGCTTGTGGCTGCTAGCGTAGCCGCAAATATCACCGGACGCTCACAGTTATCGGTAATTTGCTTCAGACGTTCAAGAATGTTGCCAAAATCTTCGGATAGATCCAAATGATAGACCTGCAAGCCGAAGAATTGCTCGGCCATGTATATAATGTCCTCCTCAAAATTGTCATATAGCAATAGCGGCCTTGCATTTTTGTGCAAGCACTTCTCTCTTAGCTCTTCCTGTAGAGATCTGATGCACCAACAATTTGCTTCGTTATAGTTGGAAATATACCCGTATGCATCTCTATCGCCAACACGAGCTCCTTTTTCTTTGATTGCCAGTTGCTCGAAAGTTTTGAAGTGAAACGGAAAGCTTGTATCAATCTCATCTGGCATATTGATTTGATTATTATGCCAGGGAAGTCCGATCTTGGCAAGCATGGCCCCTGGCTCAAGCCAAAGGGGATCCGTAAAGGGAGAGAAAGGCTGCACTAACGGAGATTGAGAAGTCCATGAAATGCGCAAATCGTCGGCTTCCTGTAGAACATCATGAATCCTGTGCGCCGGGTCGCGCCATTGGTTGATAACAGGGTCATCCATCCATTGCGTTTGAGAGCTGCGAAACGCTAGCTGGACAAAATTCTTCCCTTGATCAATAGCTCCCAATTCTGGCGAACCTGGCAAATTGCCAGAGTTACATACGTCCCATTCGGTTAACTCCGAGCTAGGTGAACCCAAGGCACCTTTGCCAAATTCAGATGAATCTGAGTCGGATTTATATGATATTTCATGGACGCAAACTACCGTAGCTTTTGAGTTGTGACCTATGGAGTGTATAAGCTAAATTATTCCTTTTTAGATAGTGAATGTAAAACTAACTTTTTATTCCCTGCGCCAATATAATGGGTTTACCATTCAAGGTTTCTGCGGCAGGTTCCAAGTTTATGTCAAGCATCGCCGAGTGTTGTGTCCTGGTCTTCCTGGAATAAACTGCTATGTGGAAAAGCTGGGGAATAACTCAAAGCTTGCGCAGCTGACGGTGGCCACCTCTGAGGAGTTTTTATATATTTCCTGTAGGTTAGAAGAGGTTATCTCTGTATCCATCTAAGCTTCTTGTATAGCGGTGGCTGTTTCTCATATTTTCAATCCTCCTTACAACGCATTTATCTCAACGTTTGGCCTCAACAGCGTCTGGGACCGAGACTACATTAACTTAGGTTCCGTGGGGCTAAAGCCGATGTAACTCCTTGGTTTGACCCTTTTTCCTGCAACACCATTGCTTCTGAACCTATGCCTGTATTCGGCGGTTTTCAATAAGGGCACCTAGCCTATTTAAGAACACACCTATACCATATTGAGTGGGTATTTGATTTTCCCCTTTCATTCGGATCCGATTTATGACATGGCTCCTCGAGCGTTTTCGGCGCCGTAACTATATTAATTGATGTCTGCCATTATAAGCCGAAGAAATTACAAACGGATAAGCTGCAAGTAAGCGTATTCTAGAGAATATAGCACATACGAGTGGCAGCTTGCTTTTCTGCACCAAACTCTAAACTCACCGAATTGCAAGTTTAAATACCACCAGTATATCGCTCGGTTCGACGTAACAAGTTCCTGGTCCGAAGCCGAGTCCGTTTGGCGATTTGAAGCCGGCTCCGCCAAAGTGTAGACTCCGATGGAGGTACAGACTCCGATGGAGCTTCTGGGTAACGAGACCTAGCCTTAATTTCAAGACCGACAACTCGAGCTGTTTCTTGGTTGGTCTACGATCCAAATAGACGGCAACGGCAGTACGGGATGAATGACCGACTTGGCGAATATATTCAAAGAGCATGAACTTTGATATGAGCATATTCTAGCATGGTAATCAAATCGGAAGAACCAACAGACATTCGGACTGTTCAATTGGTGAGGCACACCCAGCTTCTCAGCCGGGACTCCCTCGATCGAAAGGTCGCTCTTGCCGATTCATATTCTATTTCTAGCGCTAAAGATTTGTGTAATTTTGTCGAATAAACCAGAAAGCGGTAAGTGTACAAGAGTAAATACACGGTTTTTAGTTGAACCACTTAAATTCCGATTCGTTCCGGTGCAATTGGTGCAGTTGGTGGGATTTCACTTCAGCCTAGGACAATCGGAAATCGCTGAATATCAGCGGCTGAATTTGATGTACATATGCTGGACCAATATCGCACTTAGTTCCCTATAAACAGCGCTAGATACCCAAGCTATAAGTACGTGGCCAGAGCGACTTTGAACCTTTCTCAAGTCTTGCGAATCTGGCACTCTCAGTTGATATATCTACCCTTCAAAAATTAGACAGGCACCTCGCTAGTATGTACGACGCAAACATCCTTCACAAGCCCCCCCAGGCTTTGCAGTTAGACAAGCTACATACGATGATGTTGAAAACCTCACTGGACTATGGTACGCATCTTTTAACACCTCACACGAGTTCTGGAAAGTTGTAACACCAGATGATGATATTACCCGCAACTGGTGGAACGATACATGGAGGATGGGGATTCAAGCGGGTCCGAGCGTTCTGATGACTTTTGTGGTCGAAGACTTAACACAAAATAAGAAACTTGTTGCATTTCAACGGTGGCACTCTCCACAAGCCGATGGAACGCAGAGTATCCCTCTACCGGATTATCCCGCGGAATGGGACCCGGAACTAACTGACGCGTTCTGGAATGGAATGGCTCGAACTCGAATGGAAGTTATGGGAAGCAGACCTCATTGGAGTAAGTTCTACATCTTATTGCGAAGCGTACCTCCAGTTGCTACTACGATCTACTTAGAACTCGGCTCTTATTTGATATCACTTGCCTTATCCAGTGGGCGAGTTTTTAGGAGTCGATCTAGCTTATCAGCGAAATGGCTTAGCCTTCATGCTCATGGACTGGGCCTGCAGACAAGCGGACGCAGCCGGCCTTGAAGTTTATGGCGACGCGACCCCTATAAGTCGACCATTTTTCAAGAAACACTTTGGCTTCTTGGATAAGAAACCAATTCCCATGTCATCACGCCCTGACAGCTTTGGAGAATATGAATTAATGGCTGTTGTGAGGCCTCCACGAGCTATTAGTCCACTCTAGAAAGTGGAGATACAAAGATGACAAATTCTAAACTACCTTTCAACAAATTACAAACTGCGGCAATAAAGAGTCTACAAGGGTCTTATCTCTTCGTTTACCTGTAAATAGAGTTAATGCTGGCATCAGCACTGAATCTTATTGATTTTAGGTTGGCTACTTACCTACTTAAATACTCAAAGACTTAGGTTCTAATATTAACTTAATATATTTGTTATGTATATTGGGGTCGTATGTAGGTTGCTTGGTGTGTGGCCTTTAGCTGGAAGCCCCCAAGATCTCTTAATTAAATATATTAATAGGCAGATCATATAAATACTAGTGAAAGCTTTGGATTGGATTGGATTTTTGCTAAGAATCTATAGATTTTTTTAGATTTTTCTTAGTATTAAATTTTAATAATCATAATAATTATAATTTAATATTAAAAATTACTAGTAAAAATAAAAATAATAAAAAAATCTAGTTATATATTGTGAATATATGAGCGTTCAATAACGGTATGTCTTACACAGAGGTATATAGGTCTCTTCTAAAAGATATTGATGATATCTAAGTGTCTACTAGAGAAAGTTCTAAAAAAGAAATAGATTAAAAGATAACGTCAATGATAAGCGAACGGATCAGACAAGCGAGCGGATCACCTCACTACCCCATCTTAATGAAAATATTGATTTCACCACCATAATACTATAGCTTTGGGCTAAATATATACTAAATAGTTTATTTATATACTTAAGATACTTCTTAATATATTTGAATATTATATCTAACTCTACTATATTAACTGTAGTGTAATACTCTTCTAAAGCCCCCTCTTAACTATATATTATTTTAACAATTTTTTAGCTTTATCTACTTATACTATCTATTTATAGTGTCTTAATCTAGTATATTACCTGCCTAGTATATAATAAATATATCTCTATATTATATACACTATTTTTTTACCTACCACTATTTATTTAATGTTTTATTAGTAGAGTGTAGTATTATATTCTCTATACATATAAATACTAATTAATATATTATAGTCTATATCTCTTTAGACAGCTAGTCCACAGCTACTAGCAGTAATATAAAAGAACTATTCTAGTATTAAGTAATTTGGTTTTTAATTAGGCTTATTTATAGGCTAGCCTCTGATAAATTTAATAATATTTTTATAGTCTAGGTAGCTACTATATTTATAATATCTAGATATAAATTTATTAAAGTAGTTATTAGCAACTATATATCTAACTTTAATAAAACTTTATTAAAGTTATAAAATATAATATTAATTTTAGCAAAGCTACTATATATGTTTTTAGATATTATTATAGTAGTAAATATCTTGTAGAATCTGGTGAGAAACTCTAGCTTAGAAATATGGTTAATATATATATGTATTAAACTTTTTATTTTATAGTTATATACCTACTTTAATAGCCTAAAGCAGCTAATATCTAGTAACTAAAAAATATATAATAAATATAGTAATATATAAATTGTAATAATTTTATACTTCTAGTAGTATAGTTCAAAGATAATAAAATAATAACTTTTATAATTATTTAAAATTAATAACCAGTAGTCTAAAATATAATACTATACTATAAACTTATTAAAATACTTTAACTACTATAAAATAAACTTATTTATTATCTAGTTATTATTAGAAAACATAATAATCTAATTTATTAATAACTTTATTACTATATACCAACTAACTAAATAATATTACCTAATAAAAACAATAAATAGTAACACTACCCAACTTTCTACACCTATCCCCTAAATAATTGTTACTTACTTATAATTCCTAGGCTATATTAATTTAGCTTTATTATATATTTCAACACCTATAACAATAGTAATTATAAATATTATATCTATTATAAAACTAATTTTATTAAAGTTATAGATATTATTATCTACAATACCATATTTAATCTTTACAACCTCTATTAACTAAAACCACTTACTAATAAATACAAAATCTTCACATTTCATTTACTAATAATCATATTTCCTAAACAAACATATCTATAATTCTAAATAATATTTAATAAAATTACCAGCCCATCTCTTATCAACACATTACATACTATCATCACTACATACCAGCAACAACTAATTAATTATATTTTTCATACTATCTAACTTAAAATAAAAAAACCACACACATAACTTAAGTATATATTAAACAATAACATTTTTTTTTAATTTTATAAAATTTCACAATTTAAAGATACTATCACATCATAAAAAGTAGTTATTATATTAATAGACTAAAATAATATAAAAAATATTATAATACTTAACAATAACTTAAATATTTAATTCTTAGTTTTTTTTTATAGCTTTAATAGCTAAAAGAACTCTAGATTTGGTTATAGAGGCAGGTATTGCAGTGGTTATAGAGATATAAGGTATAGGAGGAATGGTAGGCGTGTAGGTGTGGTGAGGTGATCCGCTCACTTGTCTGATCCGTTCGCTTATCATTGACGTTAGTAAGTTTAATAAATTCTTACTAACCACTTTTTCTAACAAAATTATAACTAGATAATAGATATTTTTTATATATAACTGTTTTTATATATAATAATTTTTAATTTAAATAATACTATAAGATAAAATAGTTATTGTTTTTTATGAAATTTATTTTATTAACTTAGCAATAACTTATTAAAAATTATATTCTTCTTAATATTATAATATATTTTTTAAAATAAAAATATTTATTGAATAATTATATTTTTTATTATTAATTTTAATTTTGTATAAAATTTCTATTATTTTATTATTATATTTTATTATATTATATACTATAATTTAGAATTAATATACTAGTTATTATTACTTTGATAAAATTTATTTTATTATTTAAATTTATTCTATTTAATAGTAAGATTGTCAGGAGAGGTAAGCTCTCCAGCTCAGTCTAGGGGCTTTCAAAAGGAAAATAAGGTAATTTTAAAAGAACTAATTAATTTAGATTATCTAGTATCAAAATTATTTATATATTAATAAAACAAATTATGTATATATTCAAGTTTATTAATTTATAATATAATAATAATTTAGAAAGTTAGATAATTTTTCTATATATATATAATTAATATTGTAAAGATATTAATTTAAATTTTTTATATATTATATATTATACTATAGAGTATTTTAAGATCTTAATAATTTTTAAATTCTTTTTAATTATATTATAATTAGAAGGCTGCTGGCGCAGCACTTAAACCCAACTGAAACTAAGCTGTATTTAGACCTATATTATAGACTTATATTAATATATAAATTAAATAAGGCTTTTAATCAGGTCTAGTCTTAACAACTCCATCACCTTTACTAGCCTCTCCTAAAGGCCAATTATTAATTTTTTATAATTAAATTTATTAAATTTTTATAATTAATTTTATAATATATATATACAAAATACCAAATATACCAAATCAAACATACTTATAACAATTAAATTTAAGAAAATATACCAAACATACCAAACTTTATACAACACTACTAAATAATAATATATTTTTTATAAATATATAAAAATAGTTTTTTAACTATAACTAATCTCAGATATTAGTAAATATAATCAACCTCCCTTCCTTTCAGTCAGGCATATTCTTTTGTTATAAAATAAATTTTTTATTTATTTTATTATTTATTAAAAATTCTTTTTTAAATATTATTTAATAATTTTTATAAAAGATTGAATTTTACTAATTATTAATATTATAATAATTTAATTTATTATATTCATCAGCAAAAAAAATCTGGCCTCAGACGACAGTTAGCTAGTGTTAGATAATAAATAACTATTTAGATAATATAATAATAGGATAACTAAATTTTAGTATTTTATTAAAATAACTTTATAAATAATATTATAGTTAATTAAAATTTTTAATAAATATAAGAAGATTATTTAAAAATTATTTATAATTAATATTAATAATTATTATTATTATTATAATTAATATAATAAAAATTAATTTTAATAAATTTATAAATAGATATTTTTTAATTATTAAAAATTATTTAAAATTTCTAAATAAAAAAATTTATTCTATAAATTCTATAATTGAAGATATTTATATATAAATATATTTATTATTTATTAAATATTATATATTTAATTAAGATAGAATATAACAATAAAAAAACTGGTTATAAATATTAGAGTTAAAAATTGGGTCAGATATAAACTGCCTGATACTGGAAAATATCCTGGTTTTTTTAGACTAGGGAGATCTTTTAAGGATATCTAGGTTGAGTATAGGAAGAGAGTTTAACAATAAATATTTAATTTAAATAAGATAATTATAATTATAGGATCTATAAAATATTTAAACTAAATTTTTTATGAATAATAGAAAGTTAAATAAATTTGATAAAAATTTAAATATATATTAATATTTAAAAAAGAGTATAAGAATTAAGATTTTAAATTTATTATTAATATTATTAAAAAATAATATATAAAAATTTAATTTTTAATAATTAATTTAAATATATATTAATAATATAAAATAATATATATTATATATAAACTTTTAACTAGAAGACTACTGGGGCAGCACTTAAACCCAACTAATAAGCTCCATATCACATTTATTTCATATTTATTTTATATTTATTTTATATTTATTTTATATTTATTGTATTTATTTTATTTATTTGTATGGGCATAAGCATGGGTAGTATAGGCAGTATAGGTAGTATGGGTAGTATGGGTGGTGTGGGTAGTTGAGTATTGGTATTGGCATTAGTGTGGGTGTGGGCATAGGCTTGGTGTGCTGAGTGTGTTTGTTGTGTGCTGAGTATGGCTGGTTGCCAGGTGTGGCTATGTGGTTGTGCTTGGTTGGAGTTTTGGCTGCTGAGGTATGGACTGCCTAAAATTTCTAAGTTCGTAAAAAATAATATATTTTTTTCTGGGTTACCACTCTGTAGATTTTGGTGTGGATGCCCCTTGTGCACTGGGGAGCTCTATTAGTTCCCTCCTTATCAGTCGGGTATTTAAATTTTATATTTTATTATTAAATAATTTATAGAAATATTAATTTAAAAGTATAAAAATATAAATACAAAAAAAGATTTATCTAAGTTATATTAAATTTATTTAAATATTTATATTTTTTAATAAATTTAATAATCTAAATTAAAATATATTTTAATCTTTTAAAATGAAGACTATATAAAAGATTGAATTTAAAATTTTTTTAAAAAGCAAATATAAAAAATTTAATAAAAAATTATAAAAATTTTATTAAATTTTCTTATAGTTAATATATTTTACAAATTAATTTATTTATATTAAAACAGATTTTTTTATAATTATAATTTAACAATTTTATAATTATAATAATTATAATTTAACAATTTTATAATTATAATAATTATATTTTTATATATTTATTAAATATATTTTTAAATTTTTAAAATTTATTTTATAAATAAAACAAAATTAATAATTAATATTAAATAATTTTATATATTTAATATGATTAATAATTCAACTTATAATTTAAAAAAAAAAATTTAAATAAAATTATTAATATAAAATTTTTTTTACTATATTATTTTTTATTTAATAATAAATTTTATAAAATTTTGAATAATAATAAAATCTTTTGAATAATATTTTAAATATACTATATAATTTAATTATATTAATTCTTTTAAAAATACATTTTTTTAAATAAAATTAAAAAATAAAGTAATAAAAATTTAAATATTATTAAAAATTTTATTATAAATTTTAGAAAATAAATTAACAATTATAAAATATATTAACTAAGTTTTTTTATTATTTAAAAGTTTTATAAAATAAAAAATATTAAAAATAAATATAATTAAAATAAAAATTTTACTTTAAAAAAACTATTTTTAAATTTAAAAACTTAATAAAAAAATTATTTATATATTTAAATAAATATAATATAATATATATATATATATTTTATTACTAATCTATAATATAAATCTTTAAATAAATTTATTTTCTATTAATATTAAATTTATATTTTAAAATATATATTAAATTTTTAATATATATAAATTATTATAATAAATACTGTATATAATTTAAAAAATCTTAATATAGATATTATATTTAAAAATAATCTAAGATTTAAAAATTATAATTTATAATAATAAAATTTAATTAAATTCTTTTTTATTAAATTAACTTATTTTTATAAAATATAAATAGATTTAAAAAATTTATTATTAAACTTTTGAAAATCTTATATTTTAAAATATAAATTAATTAAGCTTTTTATTATTTTAAATATAATAAATTATTAATAAATTAAAAATTATTAAATAAATTCAATAAATAATAAAATTTATAAAGATTTTATAAAAGTTTCATAATAATTTCTATTAGATTTTTTATATTGAAAAATAATTCAATTTTTAAAAGATTTTAATTTATTAAAATATTATTATTTAATTTTAAATTATTACTATAACGTATTCCACAAGTGAGTGAACATCCCAAGTGAGCGAACACCCTATTAAGTGATTTTACCCCCTTTTCTCTTTTACTATTACTTATATTTATAATTATTATAATAATAGCTTCTATAACTAAATCCTGAATAATCTTAGCTATCAGAATTTTAGAAAAAGATAAAAAATTAAATACTATAGTAATAATTAAATTATATAATATTCTTTGAATAATTCTTGTTTATTAGTATAATGGATGCTTTTTATGAAGTAATAGTATATTAAAATCATAGAATCTTATATAATTAAAAAAAGATACTATTGTTTAATATATATTTAAATTATATATATAATCTTTTTATCTTAGATTGGGTAGTATAGAAAATATAATTAACTAATTATTATTAATATATGTTGATGATAATTTATATTATATTAATAAAAATTAAATAATAAATTTTATAAAATACTATTTAAAGCTTTAAATATATCTATCTAAAAAATATAATTATTAGTAGATTAAATATAAAGATTATAAATTTATTAGTAATTAGTTATAGTTTGTATAAGTTATAAAGACTAAGTATAGTATTATAGATAATAATATATATAATTTTAATAAGATAAATTTTGTAATAAATATAATCTTTTTTATTATAATTGTTATAGGTATTAAAACCTATAATAAAGTAAAACTAGTATACTTTAGAAATTGTAAATAGATAATAATTATTTAGGGGATGTATATAGGAAATTAGATAGTATTATTATTTATTATTTTAGTTAGTAAATATTATTTAATTAACTAATATATAAAGACTAGTTTATTAAAAGACTAGGTTATTGTATTCTCTGATAATAGCTGGATAATAAATAAGTTTATTATGGAGTAAATAAAGTATTTCAATTAATTTATAATATAATACTACATTTTAAACTATTAACTATTAATTTTAAATAATTATAAAAACCATTATTTAGTTATTTTTAAGTTTTATTATTAAAAATATAAAATTATTATAGTTTATATGTTATTATATTTTTTATATTTTTTTTAACTATTAGATATTAAATACTTTAGATTATTAAAATAGGTATATAATTACTAAGTGAAGGATTTGGTATATATAGATATTAATTATATTAGCAAACTGGAGTTTCTTTCTAAATTCTATAAGATATTTATTATTATAATAATATTTAAAAATATATATAGTAGTTTTGCTGGAGTTAGGATTGTATCTTATAATTTTAATAGGGTTTTTTTAAAGTTAGATATCTAATTATTAGTATTTACTTTAGTAAATTTATGTTTTGGTACTGTATATATAATAACTATTTAAATAATAAAAATACCAATAAATCCTTTAGAAACTAGTTTATAATTAGAGTTTATTAAAAATTAGATTATCTAGTATTTAAATAATTTTCTAATATTATTATTAGCTACTATAGACTAGTTTACTAAAAGAATATAGACAATAATATATTAACTAGTATTTATATAAACAGAGAATATAATATTATACTTTATAAATTAAGTATTATCTAAATATTAGTAGGTAAAAAAATGGTATATATAATAAAAAAACATATTTATCATATACTAAGCTAATAAAATCTTAAATAATAATATTATAAATAAATAAAATAAGTAGATAAAATATTCAAATTATTAAAATAATCCTTAATTAAAGATTACTTTTAAAAAGATATTATACTATAACTACTATAGTAAACCTAATTATAATATTTAAATTTATTAAAAAATATTTTAAGGATTAAGGTTAGTATAGTATAGATTTCTTATACTATTCTAATAATAGTATAGTAGTAAAGATGGTATTTTTGTTAAAGTGGGGTGGAGAGGGTGTTTGCTTGTTTGGGGTGTTCGCTCGTTTGTGGAATACGTTAATATAAACTATTTAAAACTATTAAAAATTAGATAAAATTTCTTTTTTAACAATAATTTCTATTAATGTACTCCACAAGCGAGCGGAACACACAAGCGAGCGGAACACCTCAATACCCCACCCCAGCAAAAACACCGGCTTCACGGCCACACTACTATTACACTAGACTATATACATGCTAGTTTACTTGGTTATATATTTAAGATGTCTGCTAATATATTCAAATATTATACCTAGGCTTATTATAACTATTATAATAAATTATCTTTCCAAAGGTAGTTTCTAACTAAGGGTTATTTTAATAATTTAGATACTCTATCTACTTACTTTATCTACTTATAGTATTATTATTTAAGATTTTATTAATCTAATATATAATAAATATATTTTTATATTATATATATTGTTTTTTTATCTACCAACACTTACTTAGCATTTTATTAGCAGTATATAATATTATATTCTCTACACATATAAGTATCAACTAATACATTATTATCTATATTCTTTTAATAAATTAATTTACAACAGCTAGTAATAATATTAAAAAGTTATTTTAATACTAGATAATTTAGTTTTTAATAAATTTTAATTATAGATCAGTTTTTAAAAGATTTATTAGTATTTTTATTGTTTAAATAATTACTATATTTATAATACTAGGATATAAATTTATTAAGATAAATACTAATAGCTATATATCTAGTTTTAAAAGAATTCTATTAAAATTATAAGGTATAATACTAGCTTCAGTAAAACTATTATATATATTCTTAAATATTATTACAGTAATAAATATTTTATGGAATTTAAAAAAAAACTCTAGCTTACTAATATAATTAATATATATATATATTAAATCCTTTATCTGGTGATTATATACCTATTTCAATAGTTTAAAACACCTAATATCCAACAGCTGAAGAAAATGTGAAGAATATAATAATATACAAACTATAATAATTTTATACTCTTAGTAGTAAAACTTAAAAACTACTAAATAATAATTTTTATAGCTATTTAGGATTAATAGCTAGTAATCTAAAATATAGTACTATGCTATAAATTAGTTAAAATGTTTTAATTATTTTATAATAATTTTATTTGTTATTTAGCTGTTATTGAAAAATATAATAATCTAGTTATTTAATAAGTTGGTTTCTGTATATTAGCTAGCTAGATAGTATTAACTAGCTAAGATAATAAATAGTAGTATTATCTAATTTTTTATATCTATTTTCTGAATAATTATTGCTTATTTGTAATTCTTAGGTTGTATTAGTTTAGTTTTATTATATATTTTAGCTTCTATGACAACCATAGTTGTAGAGATTATATCTATTATAAAACCTATCTTATTAAAATTATAGATATTATTATTTATAATATTATACTTTGCTTTTATTGTTTATATAAACTAGAACCACTTTTAAATAAAATCTGGGTCTTTGTATTTAGCTTGTTGATAGTTATATTTTTTAAATAAATATATTTAGAATTTTAAGTAGTATGTTATAAAATTTACTATTTAATTTTTACTAATATATTGTATATTATTGCTAGCATATATTAACAATAACTAATTGGCTATATTTTCTATATTATTTAATTTAGGATGAAAAGATTATATATATAATTTAAGTATATATTAAATAATAATATTTTTTTTTAATTATATAAGATTTTGTAATTTTAGGATATTATTATTTTATAAAAAATAGTTATTATACTAATAAACTAAGATTATATAAAAAATATTATAAAACTTAATGATAGCTTAAATATTTAATTTTTAATCTTATTTTAGAGTTTTAATAGCTAGAATAATTTAAAATTTAGTTATAATAGTAGCCATAATAATAGCTATAGAGATATATAGTACAAAAGAGAAGTGGTTAAACCAATATCAAGAGGTGTTCCACTCACTTATGTGTTCCGCTCGCTTGTGGAGTACGTTAATAATTTTAAATATTTAATTTATTTATATTATATTTTGTATCTAAAATGAATAAATTTATCAACATGATAAAAATATTTATAATGTAGTTTTAAAATTATTATAAATTATATATAATTTTAAAATAACTAAATAAAATTAATAAAAAATAATTAATAAAAAATCTTTTATTATAATATCTAAAAATAAAATATAATATAATATAATATAATTAAAATAATTAATATAAAATTAATATTATATTATAAGATTTATTTATATAAAAAAATAAAGAATTATATTTTTTAATTTTATAATTTATATTTAATATTTTTGATTTATTTTAACCAAAATTAATTGAATATATATTTTATACAAAAAACTTTAAAATAAAATTATTTATAAATATATTATAATAAATCCAAAATATTAAGAAAATTTTAATTAATTTTTTTAAAATAATATTTGAATTTTTAAAAAATTATATTATTTAATATATTTTAAATATAAAAAATAATATATAATAAAATATATAGTTTTCTTTTATTTTAATTTATAAATTTATTATATTATTATAAGTTTATTATTGTTTTATTATTAATTAATTATTATTATTATTATTATTATATTTTTTCTCAACTATAATTATATTATTAATAATAATTCAGTACTAATTACATAATAACATATAACTATATAGATAGTATTAAAAAGCTGCTAGATAGCACTATTAGTATAATATCAATAATAATAGCAATAAATTTTCCAACAGATTTTAACTACGACCTGGCCCCATCTCAATATATAAAAATATAAGTATTATTGTCACGGTGCGAGCCGCGATGAATGTGACTGACATCTACCAAAAGATAATAACATTAGTTAATATAGTAACTAATATATATTAAAGATATATATTATTAAAGGTGTATTATATATATATTATATATTTATAAAAATCTATAAATATTTATAAATAATATTTATCAATTTCTTTTATATATAAATAAGATAATTTATTAGTATTTAATTTTATTTAATATTCAATAATTTAGATTAATATATATAATTTAATATTTTTTTCGTTTTTTTAATAAATTATTATAAATAGTTATATTTTTTAATATTTTATTTAATCTTTTTATATTTAATTATTTAAAATAAAAATTGTTAATTTATTTTTTTTAAATCTTTTTCTTTTATTACTAAAGTTTGTTTAGACTTAAAATTAATAATTGTAAATATATTTAAAGAATATTTAATATAAATAATATTAAATATTTAATAAAAAATATATTTTAAAATAATATAAATAGTTTTATTAATATTTATTATATTTGTATTTTATTTTATTTTAATTTATTTAGTTTTGGTATTATTAATATTTATTTTTATAAGAATAATAATTTTTATATAAAAAGTAATTACTTCTATATAATTTATTATTATAAAATAATTAATAATAAAAATTATAGTAATAATTAATAAAATAAAATTAATATTAAGAATTAATATAAATATAAATTATAAAAATATATTTATAAAATATTATAAATTTTTAGATATATTTAAGAAGAAAAAAATTATTATAAATATATTTTTTTAATTATATTTATATTTTAATATTAATATAATAATATTTAATATAAAAAAAAATTATATATATTTTTATATTTTTATAAAACTTTACTATAAAATAAATGATATTTATTTTAAATTAAAACGAATATATTAAATTTATATTAAATTAATGAATTATATATTATAAATTATATAATATAATTTTAAATAATTTATAATAAATTATTTAATTAAAATAAAAATATAATAATATATTTTTATTTTAGAAAATTAAAATATTTTATTTAAAAAATATTATTTAATGCTTAAATAATTAAAATAAATTAGTCTTAAATATTATAAAATATTATGAAATAAATTATAAAATATAAAAATTTATTTAAAAAATTGTTATATAAAAATAAATAAATAATTATAAATTATAATTACTAATGATATAATAAATAAAAGTTAATAATAATTATAATAAATAAATCTAATATTATATAATTTAATTTTATTAAATAAATATTATTCAAAGAAAAAATTAAAAAATAAAAATAAATATATATTTTTATTATAATAAGAAAAAATATTATATATATATTTATACCAAAAAAACAATAATTAATAAAAATAAAAAGATTTACAAAATTAATTTAAATAATATAAGATTTATTATTTTGAAAAGTTAAGATAAAAAATAAATATAATATAGCTATTATTATTATAATGAATTATTTTAATTAATTTTAAATTAAAATATTTTATTTTAAAATAAAAATAATATATAATTAGATTTAAAAAAATATTTAATTAAAAAAATATTAAATATAAATATTTTAATTAATTTTATAATTTTTTAAATAATAGACTACTATATTATATTTTTAAATAAAGAAATTTTAATGATTTATTTTAAAATAATAAATAAGATTCTGATTTTAGATAAAATATAATAACAAAAATAAAAATATTAATAATATTATTAAAAAATTATAATAAATAAATACTCTTTAAAATCATAAATATAAAATTATTTAATATAATTTTAGATTTAGATTAGTTCTAAAAATATAATTTTTAAATTAATTAAAAAAAAGAATAATTTATATTTAAATAAATTAATATTATATAAATAATAATTATTACTATATTATAATAGATAATTTACTAAATAAAATAGATAATAATATAATAAAAATAAAAATAAGAATAAAAAATAATGATTTTAATAATTTAAATATAATCCTAAAATTTTATAAAAAATTTATATAAATATTTTAAAAAAAAATTATAAATAAGTTTTTATTTTATAAATTTTAAAATTACTTAATATTTTTTAAGAAAAATTATAAATTATTATTTAATCCTATTTATAAATTTTTAGTAAAAGAAGATATAGTTTTAAAAAATTATTTAAATAAAATATCAATAAAATTTTTTTATAATTATATATAAATTATAAAAGATTTAATAATATTATTATTAAAAATAAATATTTTATTTTATTAATTAATAAAAACTTTAATAAAGTATAAAAATATTATAATTTTTATTAAATTGGATTTATATAAAGTATATAATCTTATATAAATAATAACTAAAAAAAAATAAAAAAAAATATTTAAAATAAATTAAAGATTATATAAATATTTAGTAATATTATTTAATTTTATTAATATCTCTATTATTTTTTAATTAATATTAAATAATATATTTTATTATATAATAAGATAATATATAATGATTTATCTAAATAATATATTTATATATTTATAAAATAAAAAAAAAATATATTAAATATATATAAAATATATTAAATTATTTTAAAAAAAATTAATTTTTATATAAAATTAAAAAAATATAACTTTTATATATAATTAATAGAATTTTTAAAATTTAATATTTTAATATAAAAAATTTAATAAATTTTTATTTAACTATAATTAAAAAATATTAAAAATATTTAATAATTTTTAAAATTTATAAATTTTTATAAAAAATTTATTTTATAATATATTATAATAATAGCTATTTTTTTTAAATCTTTTAAAAAAAAAAATTATAATAATAAAAGTTAAAAAAGCAAAATTTATTTAAAAATCTAAAAAAATTATTTAGAAAATGAAAAAAAAAAATATTAAAATATTTTTAAATAAAGTTATTGATAATAATTAAAATAAGTACTTGAAATTTTATAATAAAAATATACTTTTTATAATAATATAAAAATAATCACTAATATCTAATAATACTTTATAATAAAAAAATAATATTAATAAAAAAAAATTATTTACTATGCCCAACTGAATAGGAGGGGTTTACTTAGAGCTCCCTAGTATGCAAGACATACTTATACCAGATTAATACTAATTAATAACTTATAAAAAATATATTACTAAATATATATTTAATAACTTTACCCTACCAAACTTACATAAAAGTAGTTAGATATATTAAATAAATTAAATATATTTAATATCTATCTTACTAAAATAATAATCTATTATATAAGTATACTAGGTATACTCAGTATATTTGGTGTTCTATATATATATATATATATATACATATATATACACACACACACACATATATATATATATATATATGTATGTATGTATGCACGCAAGTATACAAGATTAATTAATTATAAAAAATCAATTAAAATCAATTATAAAATTAGGCCTTCAGGAAGGGCCGGCGTAGGCGACGGAGTCGCTGAAGCCGGGCCTAACCGAAGGCCTTATATATATAGAGGCGTGTTTGTGCAGTTTCAGTCGGGTTTAAGTGCTGCGCTAGCAGCCTTCTAGTTGGATATAGAGAAATTGTTGTCGTTGTTGTGTTGTTAGACAACTGTAATAATAACACTTTTTTTTGCCGATGAATATTTATAAAAAATCCAAAAAAATAAACAATTAAATAAAAAAGTATAATTTTTAAAATTTAAAACATTATTAATTAGTTAAAGTTCAAAAAGAATATTATAATAATTTTAAAAAAAGGGTAAACAATTATATAGAATATAATATATAAAGTAAATTAGAAAGCCAGAAACATCACTAAATAAATTACCAGAAATGGAAGACCCCTGGTCACACAGGATTATAACAATGATTAGATATATTAATAATAATAGGAGAAAGGGAGTCTCTTCTAAGCTATCTTAAGATAACATACATGGGGCATACTAAGTAAGCATGCCAGGCACAGGTGCGCAAGTAGGTAAGTAGATGAAGCATGGGACACCACATAATATCTTTGCCAGATGAAGCTTGATTGTATGTCTGATATTTCCGCTTTGAACTGTTATTTAGCGAATGTAATATACTATATTGTCGCGCCAATCGAATAGAAAGATTTGATAAATGTTTTTCATTTCCCCTCATGTACATTTATAGTGCGTAAATTATAATATCATGTACAAACGCCATTAAATACGAAGAATCTGTTCGGGGAACAAAAATATAGCGCCAAGACAAGGCGAAGAATTTAGTGCCTGCACTCTGCTTCAAAACCAAAGCGTGATCTCACATATTATGGCTCTAAAGACAAGCAGTGCCCTACCCCCCGCTCCTGGATTGACACGCGGAGCCATGTTCACCCGCTGCCAGGCTTGACTCACTTCCGATGATTTTGACGAACCAATAACTTCTATATTTTTTAAAAAATACCACCAGCTGGCTGATGTTTAGTGGGGGACATTGGGGTATCTATAATTTGTCCGGGTTTCCCTAGTTCGCTTTCGGCTTCTGTCCCTTGCTCCACTTGGTGTGTCGGCTTTCAACTATCGGCTCGGAGGATATAATATTGCTGAGCTCGACCCTAGGCTTGAACAGCCTTAAGCCGACCGAAAGTATGTCGCATGCAGATAACTCTTATAGATCGGCGAGATGCCTAAACCGGAAATGTCGGCTTTCGGTCACTCCAGTTGAACGATGAGAAGTGCAGCCAAAGATACTCCCATTAGTATCGCAATACTATACAATTCCTCTAACACGAATGGAATACCACGGAACAATTACTGTAGTGGGTATATATCTATATATATAATTAGCACATGCTCATACGCCAGCCCGAAAGAATGAACTTTCGTTCTATCATTCGTCGGGGATACTCATTATCAACTGCTCTCTATTGAAACTACGCTTACGTTTCTCTCTGTCTGGAAATCGCCTAAATACCTTGAATTATGTACTCAAGCGAACTCTTCTTAAGTAGCAAGCAGGTGTTTTATGGATCTTTGAGCATCTTTGTAGTTACCTTGCTACTCATCCGAAGATCCTCTAAGGCGCGAAAACTTCCTCTCCCCCCTGGTCCGAAAGGTCTACCAATTATAGGAAACTTCTTTGATCTTCCCAAATTGGATATTCCGGAATGGCACCATTGGATGAAGCACAAAGACTTATATGGGCCTCTCAGTTCTGTCACTGTATTCGGCCAGACTATAGTCCTTATCCACGACCGGGAAATAGCCTTTGATCTGCTGAATAAACAATCCGCGGTATCCTCCTCAAGGCCTACGATGACATTTATATATGAACTGTTTGTGTTCTTTTTAATCTAAGTTTCATATCTGGTCAATGCTAAGATCACTCTGTAGATGTGACTACAAGAATGTTATATCGCTTTATCCTTACAACGATACTTTTCGGAAGGAACGGAAGTTCATGATACAGGGAATGGGATCGAGAGTTTCAACTCTTAATTTAGAGCCATCAATTGGTCTTCAAGTCCGTCGTTTTCTGCTACGCACTATGGAACGTCCTGAAAATCTTGGTACGAATCTGGAAGAGTAAGTTTACATTTTCTACCTTCGTTTCTAGGATACGATATTCTTTCCGTCTGACACTCCGTAGTTTAGGCGGTGCCTTGATGCTCGATACCGTGTATGGTTACGACCCTCGCCCGAATGGTCGTGATCCTCTTATAGTACTTATCAACAAGTTGATGCTCGAATTTGGGAAAGCCGCGACTGCAGGAGCCTGGTTAGTTGATTCAATCCCTTGGCTCAAATATTTACCTGAATGTCTGCCTGGCTCTGGATTTAAGAGAACAGCTCGAACTTATCGCAAGACACTCAAGGATGCATCTTATATACCTCTTAGATATGCTGAAGAGCGGGCATCTCGTGGTACCGGAAAACTGTCGTATATCTCAGAGCTCCTCGGTGCAAGTCGGAACGCACAGGACATGATTGATATTAAACACAGCGCTCTTTCGTTATGTATGGGAGGATTGCACACGACAAACGCGACAATGCGCTTCTTCTTCCTGGCGATGAAGCTACATCCAGAGGTGAAGGAAAAGGCAACGGATGAGATTGATCGCATTATAACAAAGGATAGACCCCGGTTACCTACATTGGAAGATCGCGCTAATATGCCGTACATTACGGCGCTACTAAAAGAAACACTGCGCTGGATGCCTATAGCACCGCTCAGCTTGCCTCATACTGTCAACAGGGAAATTGAGTTCCGCGGCTATCGTATACCGGAAAGCGCGGTGCTATTACCATCCATCGGTTGCTTTTCATTGGATTCTAACGTTTACCCTAACCCTACGCTATTTGACCCAGAGAGATTCCTTACCCCGAATCCTGAACTTAGCCCAGAAACATTCGTATTTGGGTTTGGCAAACGGATCTGTCCGGGGATACACTTGGCTGAAGCCAGTCTATTTCTTGCTATCGCTCAAAGTTTGGCTGTCTTTGATATCAAGAAACCGAATGACGCGATAAGCGGAAAGGCTATCGATCCAGTCCTAAATTCAACTCCTGGTATAGTAACCTATCCAACAGACTACCTTTGTGATATCACTCCTAGAAGTGAGAAACACAGACAATTAGTATTGGCGGTTGATAAAGAGCATCCGTGGGATGAGAATAATGCAAAATTTATTCAAGGTATCAATACCAAAAACGTTTAAATGTTTTCTTCTATGAGTATATAACTTCCGCTTGCTACAAATAAGCTTATATTCAAGAGGTGGCCATGAGAGGTCATCCAGGAGCTTTTGTATTGCCCAGGTTCTCAGAAAGGGAAGGGGGGTACTTGTTGGCAAATCGGAGTTCTGTGGTGGTTTTCCGCTAATTACTCAATATTCCGGAAAAGTTCTGACTGTCTCATTTTTTATTCTAATTTCAAGCTTCGAAGACTTCTTCGAACTGGCCCCGTGTCTTCAATCTTCAGGTCTGAGGTCAGATTATTATAATTGTTAATTATGGAAGCCTTTTGCATGACGCGTGGATATGTGGATATGGCAACGTTCCTTAAACCCTTTGGGTAAAAAAGAAAAACACAAAGAGAACTATTCAAAATGATTAAACCCCAAAGGAAAAGGGCAGGGCGGCCATATAAAATGCAAAACTCTCTAAATTGTGATAATCGATTTTCGCTGAAGTTCATCGTCCCTTATACGTTTCTAAGTCGCCGCATCTCTCTAATTTAATGTGTTGATAGATTCAGGGTGATGATAGCAGTGGCCAGGTTATAGAACCAGAATTGTCCTTGGAGACGCATTGAGGCCGTACTTTGTATGTATATTTATGTCTTTTTGAGTATTGTCGTGATTTAAGAGCGCCCTCCCGATGTTAGTTATCTTTGAGTGAAACATTTTGAAGTTGTAGGTTTTCTTGGAGGGGCTTACTCCTCCATAGCCTCAAACAAAACAATTCTGCAGTTTCTCACGCCGTTCTTGAGTGTATTATACTCAGATAGTAGAAATAATACCTCGATATTTCGTAGTAGACGAGGTAGCTTTTGACTAAGTTGCATACAGCTGGTTCGATCTCCGGCTTTTTCTTCAGAGGTTGTCCATCCTTCCAATAAATTAACAAGAGCTCATTACGAGTTTTGTTCATCATTTCTTGGTGTCGCTCCTCAATATTCTTCACTTTTCATGTAGAACCTTCAGTCTTGTGATTCTTTGTATGATCGCCGGTGCGGTTTTGGAGACTTCCTTTGCGACTTTTCTACATCCTCCCTACTCCGAAGAAAGAATTTAATTTCTTCTAAGGATCATCATAGAGTTATTCTTTGATCTCCAAGGTCTTTGTGCACGCTATTGACCATTCGTCGATCTCCTTCGCGGCATCCATGGTGGCATGTATAGTTTCGATATGGGCTCCGACGAAACTATCATGGAATATCTAGTGATAGATCCTCGGAATATCCATGTTTGAGTCGATAGCAAGTGACAGGGGTCATGAAGAGGATTAGGCCTGTATAATTAGTTGGGTTTTGTGTGTATTGCTACTACCTATTGAGTGGATTGCTGAAGGTTATGATGACATGAAGAAGAACGGTAGCGATGAGAATTCTATGAAAATAAACAGATACATTATGGCGTGCTGTCTAGTGCAGCGCCGCTAGATATTGTAGATCAACTCAAAAAACCCTTAGTAAAATTTATAGACTTAGAAAACCTAACAAAACCAGTAAAGCCAGAAATATTAATTAGTTTAGTAGAATTATTAGCAAAATTAATAAGCCTGATAAATCCACTAAAAAAAAACCCCCCCACAAAACCAGTAAATTTATAAAAATTAATTGTTACGTATGTTGGGATTGTATGTAGGTTACTTGATGTATGATTTTTAGTTAGAAGCCTCTAAGATTTCTTGATTAATATGTTAATGGGTAGGTTATATAAGTATTGATATAGGTATTTATATAATTTTTTTAATAAAAAATTTTTTTAATATAGATAATGTGAATTAGTGTTGGCAATGGTATAGTAGCCCACCTTACCATACTATACTATACCAAGCTTGGCACCATACTAACTAATATAGTAATAATATATTAATATTATAGTATGATATTATATCATATTATAAAAAGATAATATATATTAATAGTTTAGTAATAATAGTTTAATACTATAGTAATTCTATTATAATATTGAGTTATTAAAATAATATTAATAAAAATAAATAATCTATTAATATATATATATATATATTAATTAAAGTTTTTAGATTTTTATAAATATATTTATTATTTTAAAAAATTATTTTTTAAAATATTTTAATTAAAATATTGGTTAATATATATATATATATATATATTAACTAAATTTTTAAAATCATTATAAATATATAATTTTATTATTTTTTAATTTTTAAAATTTTATAATTAAATTTGTATAAAAATAATAAAATTTAAAATTATTAATATAAAAGTTTTTTTATAATATACTTTTTAATAATAAAATTTTATTATTATTATTATTATTTTTTTTTTTGTCTTTAAACTTATAACAAAATATTGTTTTTTAAGTTCTAAATTTTAAATATATTTTTTTTTATAAATTTTAAAATGCCCCGACTGAATAGGAGAGGGATTATTACTGAGTTATTAGCTGCCTGCAACCCACTATATACATTACTAAATACAGGTATTTATATAGATTTTAAAATATGTTATTTTTATTAAAGTTATGTAATATATTTATATTTAGCTATATATATATCCTACTAAATTATTAATATATAATAATGTTTTGTGTGGAATAAATAAATATATATATAAAAATTAATAAAATTAATTATAAAAAATTAATAAATGGTTTTTAGGAAGGGTTAATGAAAATAATAGAATTACTAAAATTAAATTTAACTAAAAACCTTAAATAATATATATCTACAGATTTATTTTTATAGTTTAGTTTGGTTGGGTTTAAATATTATATTAATAATTTTTTAATATTATTATTAATTTTAATTATAAAATTAATATTATTAAAAATATTATATTTAAATATTTTAAGTATAATTGTGAATGTGTAAGTGTTCAACAGTGATCTGTCTTCCACAGAGGTATGTAGGTTTCTCTTAAAAGATGTTAATATATTTAAATATCTATTAGAAAAGGCTTTATAAAAGAGAGGTAAATTAAGAGGTAATAAGTTTATTAAGCTTCTTTACTAGTTATTTTTTTTAGTAAAATTATAATTTGGTAATAGATATTTTTTATATATAATTATTTTTTGTATATATAATAATATTTGTGAATGTGTAAGCATTCAACAGTGATGTGTCTTCCACAGAGGTATATAGGTCTCTTTTAAAAGATGTTGATAATATCTAAGTGTCTATTAGAAAAAATTCTATAAAAAAAATAGATTAAAGGATAATAAACTTATTAAATTTATTTATTAGTTATCTTTTTTAATAAAACTATAACCTAGTAATAGATATTTTTTATATATAATTATTTTTATATATATAATAATATTTTAGCTTAAATAATATTATAAAATAAAGTATTTATTATTTTTTATAAAGCTTATTTTATTAATTTAATAATAATCTGTTAAAAGATTGTCCTAAGAATTTTTATATTTTTAATATTATCTTTATAAAAAAAACTATATTCTTTTATTTATATTTATATATTTTTAATATAAGATTTCATATTTACTATATCTAGCTATATTAATTATTTGTTTTTTTATTAAAAACTATTTATATTGCTTATATTATTTATCTTTTTTATAAAAATATATATTTTTTATATATAAAAATATTTATTTAATAATTATACTTTTTTATTATTAACTCTAAGTTTTACAAAATTTCTATTATTTTATTATTATATTCTATTATATTATATACTATAATTTAGAGTTATTACAATTATCACTATTTTTATAAAATTTATTTTTGTTATTTAAGTTTATTCTATTTAATAATAAAATTATTATTCAATAATCATATATTCTATTTTAAATATTTTTATATTCTATTATATATTTAGACTATTTATTCTTTTAATAAAACAATCTATTATAGCTTTAAATTTATAAATCTTATTTTTTTTATAACTATTTTTTATTTTATTTAATATATAAATTTTATTAAATAGAAATAGTTATATTACTATTTATTTTATTAAGAGAATATATCTTTTTATATTAATAGTTCTATTAATTTACTATATAATAATTTTATTATAAAATATACTTATAAATAATATATTATTTATTAAAAATTTCTTTATTTATTTTTTATAATTTTTAAAATTTTGTTTATTGTAAAGTTTATTTTATATTTTTAAATAATTAAATTTTTTGAGATTTATCTTTTAAAGGTCTTTCTTTTTTTTAGATAGTATATAAAGTTTTAATAAATATAATTTAAATTATATTTTTTTAATTAAAATTTATATTTATAATTTATATTTATTAATATTTAATTAAAATTTATATTTATTAATATATAATATATATTTATAATTATAAAATAAGATTTTAAAATTTATATTTATAGAATTTATATTTAAATTTCTATAATTTTATTTATATTATTAAAATTAATATTTTTATAATTTATATATATATTATAGAATTTTAATTTTAATTATTAATATAAAAATTTATATTTATATATTATTTAAAATTTTTATTTAAAAAATATATATTATTTTAATTATTATATTTAATTTGTATTTATTTATTTTATATTTTACTTTTTAATTTATAAAATAAATATATTTTTAAAATATGTTTTTAAATATTAAATAATATATTTAGTTAGAATTTATATTTTTATAATAATAGTTTAAATTTATATAATTATTTTAATATTAATATTAATACTTTTAAAGTTATAATTTATATTTATATAATAAATATATTATTAAAATATAAATTATTATTTATATAACTTTAATTTATATAATAAATTTATTAATAAAGTTTAAATTATTATTATTAAAATTAATATTTATAAAACTTTTTTATTATTAAAGATTAATTTATTTTTAGATAATTTATACTTTTATAATAAATATTAAAATTATTTTTAAGAAAACTTATATTTATATTATTATTTTATTATTAAAATATAAATTACTAATATAACTTATACTATTTTTAGTAAGATATATATTACTTAATTAAGATTTTTTTTAAATATAAATAATATTTTCTTTTAATCTTTAAATCCTTTTTTTTTTCTCTCTTTTTTATATTATATTATATATTTTTAAAAATATTATATTTATTTTTATCTTTAATATTTTTTTTAAAATTTAATATTTTTCTTTATATTTTATCTATTTTTTTTATTTTATTTTTTTTATAATAATTATTTTTATTATTTTTTTTAATAATATTATTACCTTTTTCTATACTAATCTTATCAACATTATAATAAATAATTTTATTTTAAAATATTATTTCTATATTTTTATTATTATATATTAAAATATAATATTTTATTAAAAATATTATAATAAGATTATAAAATATTAAATTAATATTTATTATCTTTAATTTATAATAAATAATATAAATTTTATTTTTATATAAAAATATTTTATATTTTTAATATATATATTTTTTTATAATATAATATTTTTTTTAATAATTTAAATTTATTTTAATATAAAAATATTAAATTATTAAAAATTATTTTATAATAATATCTTTTTAATTTATGATTAATTTTATAATTAAAACTATTTTTTTTTTCTTCTAATATCCTTAATAATAATCTTATTATTAATAATATTTTTATTATTATTTATATTTTTAATTTATTAACTATTATTTTTTACCCTATATTAAATAAATAAATTATATAATTCCTCTTTTATATATATTTAATATTATAATAATAATATTTTTTATTCTTTTATCTACTATTATTAGAAATCTTTTTATTTAAAAATATATTTAATTATAAAAAACCCATATTAAAATAATTATTTTAATAAATATTTAAAATATTATAAATATTTATTTAAATAATAAATTTTTAGATTTTAATGTTTTTAATATAAAACTTTAATTAATATTAAATTTAATAATTTATCTTCTTCCTTAGAAAATTAGTATTTTTAATAGTTTAATTTTAATTTAAATTTTTATTTTAAAATTATACACTTTTAAAGATTATAATTTTTTTTATATTAAATTTAAAATTTTTTTTATATTATTATTATATTTTAATAAAAAAGAGTTATTTTTATATTATTTTTATATATATATAATATAAAAGAGTATAGTAGCCAAGTAAAACTTAATCTATAATAATATATTAGATTCTCTTTTTTATTTTTTTTTAGTAGGTTTTGCTTTTTATTTTAGTATTATACTAAAATTTTTTATATATTTATTATAAAAAGATAAAGATAGTATTTTTATAAAAACATCTACTATTCTTTTTTTAATAAATATAAATAAACAAATGAATTTTTAATTTTTTACCTTTTTTTTTATCTAAAAATATATAATATTATAATATTTAGTTTTTTATTAATTATTTAGATTAATAAATACTATTATAATATTTTTATTATCTATAAAGAGTTTTATAATTAGTATTATCTTACTTTTTTATAAAAGATATTTTATAATAAAATAGATATTTTTAAATATTTTATATATTTATATTATTTTTTTTTTAATATAATTACTTATAATTATCTTTATTTTTATATTAAAAATAGATATTATAGATTAGAACTTATTTAATTAAAAATTAATATATTATAAAAATTATATATATATTTTAATATAAATTTATAACTCATTTTTTTAAATTCTATTATTTAGGTTTAATTTATATTAAAATATTTTCTTAATATTATATTATTTTTTTTATAAATAATATTTTTTTTAAAAAAAATTAATAAATATTTGTAGAATTATATTATAATATTTTAATATTTTTTTTTAAAATATTTAAATATTGTCTTAATTTAAAAATAGTATAAGTTATATTAAGCTTTATTTTTTATATAATATAATTTATATTTTTTAGTATATTTTTGTAGATAGTAATCTTTTTTAAAAATAATAATTTTAATTATTTAATTTTTAATAAAATAATACTAGATTTTATAAAAATAATTTTAGTTTTTATTTCTAGAAAATTATATTTTTTTAAAATAAAATATATATATTTTTTTTAATTTATATATAATTAATTTTCTTTTTTATTATAAATTATTTTTATATTAAAGAATTTTTTTATTTTTTTTATATTTTTTATTTTATATTTTTTATAAAAACTGCTTTAATATGTTTTATTATAAAAAGATTTTTTAAAAAAAAGAGTATATTATTTATATAAATTATAATAATAAAATTCTTTTTAATATAAAAATATTTATTTATTTAAGAATATTTTATTTTAAAGAAAAAGTTTTATAATATTAAAAAATAATAAAGTTTTTAGTTTTATAAATATAAAATTTATTTTAGATTATATAAAAATTTTAATAGAAATAATATTATAATAAAAAAATAACTTTTTATATATTTAATAAATAATTTTATATAAACTCTTTTTTTTAAAATAAGACAATATTAAGAAAAATTATTTTGATATTTATTTAGTAGATATATAGATTTATATTTACTATTAAAATTAATATTATTTTAAAAATATATAAATTTATTATTAAAATATAAATTTTTATATAATATATATTATATTTTTATTTATACTTTTTAATAATTAATTTTATTTTATAAAAAATATTTTTATTAGTTTATATTTTTTTTTTAAAAAACTTATTTAATTTCTATTTGTTTTGTTTTAAGATTTAATTAATTCTTATAAAGATTTTATTTTTTTTAAAAGAATTAATTTTTTTATTAATTATCTTTTATTATTTAATAGTATTAGAAATTTTTAGAATAATTTTTATATTTTTAAATTTAATTTGATTTATAAGATTTATTGTTTTAATAATATATATTTTTAATTTATAAATTAATTTTTTCAAATTTTATTTTATAGTAGAAATTTTTTATTTTGTATAAAATTAAAAAGATTATTAATTATTTATTATAATTATATTTTTTTTTTTTTTATATTTTTTAAAATAAAGAATATATTTATTAAAATATATTTTAATATTTTTTTAAGTTTTTAGAAAATTAAAAAAATAATTATAATATCTTTTTTAATTTTTTTTTTATTTTTCTAGTTAAATTATTTTTTATTCTATTTGTAACTATTTATTTAGATTTATCTTTTAATTAATTTTTTTTTTTTATTATTGTATATTTTTTATTAATAAGTTATATTTTATTAAAAAGTAGTTTTTTTAATAATTACTTTTTTTAGTTTCTAAAATAAAGATTATAATTTTTTTTATATAAAAAAAGTTTTTTTATTATTTTAGTATTTTTTATTATAAAGATTATTTTTTTTAAAAAATCTTATATTTTAAATTAATTTATTGTTTTTATATAGTTTACTAAGATTTTTTTTAAATTTCTTTTTAAAAGAGAAGTTTCTATCTCTTTTTTTTAAAAATAATAATATATATATAATCTTTAAAAAAATAAAGGTTATTATATTTTAAAACTAAGTTTATTAATTTTTTTAAAGTATTATTAATAGATTTTGCTTATTTTTAAAGGATTTTTTTTAATTTATAGGATATTTATTCAGAATATAGATTATAGTTTTTAAAATTTCTATTTAGAATATTTTTAATAGATTAGATTTTATTGGTATAAAGCTATCTATTTTTTTAATAGAATAATTAGTTTTTTTAGTTGTATTATTTTGTTTATTATTATAGAGAGTATTTAATTTAAATTTTATTTTTTAATTAGAATAAAAGTTTTTTATATTAAAAAAAATAAAATTTTGTATATTATTTATTTTAAGTTTAAATATTTTTTAAGTTAGATATTTTTTTTATAATAACTAATTAGATTAATTTATTTTTAAATTTAATTTTTATAAAATAAAATCTAATTTATTTATAATTAGAATAGTTATTTATTATAATAAAAATATATTTTATTAAAGAAATTATTGGTTTATTAAGATTCTTTATTTTATATCTATTTTAAAAAATAGTTATTTGTTATGGTTTTATTAAATCTATATAAAAGAGCTTTAATAGTTTTGATATTTTTTAATAAATTAGTATTTTATTAAATATTATAATTTATTTATTATATATATATAATTTATAAATATAATTTATTTTATTTAATAAAATATGATCTTTTATTTTTAATAAATTTAAGATTTTTTTAATTATTTTAAAATAAAGATAATTTAATTTATAATATTATATATTTAATAATTTAAAAAATAATATTTTATTAAATTTAAATATATATTTTATTACTATTATATTTTTAATTTAAAAAAAAGATATAAAGTTTAGTTTATGTTTTTATATAGATAAATAATATGTTAAAGAATTTTTTTTTTTTATTTTATATAAATTTATTTTTATATTTTTAAAATATTTATTTATAGTAGTTTTTTTATAAATTATAAAATAGTTTTTTTTATTAAACTTTATATTAAAACTTTTGTTATTTAATTTTTTAATTATTACTAAATTAAGAATTATTTTTAAAATATAAAGTGTTTTATTTTTTTTTATTATATAAAAATATGTTTTAATATATACTATTTCTATTTTATATATTTTTATAAAAAATCTATGTATTAAATAGATTTTCTTTTTAACAAAAAAAAATAGTATTGTTACACTTCAACCTAGATCTAGGTTGAACACACTTTACTCTGAAATCCCTAACTCTTAGCCACTACTATACAGGTTTTTTAATAAAAAAAGATAAATATATTTTAAATATAATAATAATTATTAAAATAAAATATAACGTCAAAGATAAGCGAGCGAGCCGGACAAGCGAGCGAGCCACCTCACCACCCCACCCCAACAAAAACACCAGCTTCACCACTATACTGCTATTATGCTGGCCTAGATATATGCTAAATAGCTTATATATATGCTTAAGATGCCTGCTGGTATGTTCAAATGTTATGTCCAGGCTTACCACAATTACCACAGTGGTGTATGTGTGTAGAGGTAGCCTCTGGCTGGGGGGTGTGTTGGTGCTTTAGAGGCACTAGCTACTCAACTACTTCATCTACAGTATTGCTGTCTAGGATTCTGTTAGTTTGGTGTATAGTAAGCATGTCTCTATGCTGTATATGCTGTTTTTTCAGCTGCTGGTGCTTGCTCAGTAGCTCATTTGTGGAGCAAAGTGTTGTGTTCTCTGCATATATAAACACCATTTGGTGTATTATTATCTACACCCCTTTAGACAGCTGGTCCACAGCTGCTAGCAACAATGTAGAAAAGGTATTCTAATATTAGATAATCTGATTTTTAATCAAGCCTACTTGTAGACTAGCCTCTGACAAATTTAATAGCGTCTTTATAATCCAAATAGCTTCCACATTCACAATACCCAGGCATGAATTTACTAGAGTGGCCACTAACAACTATATATCCAGTTTTAATAAAACTCTATCTAGATTATAAGGTATAATACTAGCTCCAGCAAAGCTACTACATATATTTTTAAGCATTATTACAGCAATAAATACCTTATGAAATCTGGAGAGAAACTCCAGTTTAGAGATATAGTTGATGTGTGTGTGTATTAAGCTTTCTACCTCCTTGCTATATGCCTGTTTTAGTAACCCAAAGCAGCCAATATCCAATGGCTGGAGGATATGTGATGAATACAGCGGCATATAGATTGTGATAATCTTGTACTCTTGGCAATACAACTCAAAAACAGCTGAATAGTGGCTTTTGTAACTATCTAGGACTAATAGCCAGTAGTCCAAATAGTAGTGCTGTGCTATAAATTTGTCAAAGTACTGTAGTTACTGTAGAGTGAGCTTGTTTGTTGTTTAGCTGTTATTAGAAAACACAATAACCTAATCCACTGGTAGCTTGGTCATTGTATACCAATTAGCTAAATAGTACTGCCTAATAAAGATAATAAATGGTAGTAATACCCAACCTTTTGTGCCTATTTTTTAGATAACTGTTGTTTATTTGTGGTTCCTAGGCTACACTAGCTTTGCTTTATCACGCGATTCAGCACCTGTGACAACAATAGTTATAGATATCATGCCCATTGTGAAGCCAATCTTGTCAAAGTTGTAGATGTTGTTGTCCACAATGCCATACTTGGCCTTTACAGTCTTGACTAGCTGAAACCATTTGCTAATAAACGCAGGATCTTCGTATTTTGTTTGCTGGTAGTTGTATTTCCTGGATAGACGTATTTGTAGCTCTAGGCAGTATTTAACGAAGTTACTAGCCTATTTCTTATTGATGTGTTGTGTATTATTGTTGCTATGTGTTGATAGCAGTTGGTTAGCCATATCTTCCATATTATTTAGTTTAGGATGAAAAGACTGTGTACATAGCTTAAGTATATACTGAATAATAATATCCTCTTTTAAATTTATAAGATTTTGTAATTTCAAAATACTATCTGCCCTAGAGGTACGGCCTTTGTACTGGTGGGTAAGGATGGACCAGGGAACATTATATAGCTTTGTAGTGGCCTTGATACTTAAAGCTATATCTTTTTTCAAAACTTGAATAGCTATATTTATACATGATTCAGTCATAGAGGTAGCCATTGTTGTGGTTGTTAAGATATGTGGTAATAAAGGTAAAGGGGTCCGTAGGCGGCCGGAGGTGGCTCGCTCGCTTGTCCGGCTCGCTCGCTTATCTTTGACGTTATAATAATAATAATAAATAAATTAACTATTAAAATATTATAATTTAAATATTAATTAATAAAACTTTTAAAAAAAATTATTAATTAATTAGTATAGTAAACTAAATTAATATATAATATTTAATATATACAATAATAAAAATATATTAATATATTATTTAAATAATTTATAGTTTATAATTTTACTAAAAATTAATTTATAATCTATAATTTATAGTTTTATTATATGTTTTTAATTTATTATAATAATTTTTATTTTTTAAAAAAAATAATATAAATTATTTTTTTATATAATAATACATTTTATATAATTTTAATATTTATATAAAATATATTTATATAAATATATAACGTATTCCACAAGCGAGCGAACACCCCAAGCAAGCGAACACCCCACCAAGCAACCTTACCCCCTTTTCTCCTTTACCATCACCTATATCCACAATTATTATAATAATGATCTTTACAACTAAATCCCAAATAATCTTAATTATTAAAATTTTAGAAAAAAATAAAAAATTAAATATTACAATAATAATTAAATTATATAATATTTTTTGAATAACTCTTATTTACTAGTATAATAGATATTTTTTACAGAATAATAATATATTAAAATCATAGAATTTTATATAATTAGAAGAAAATACTATTATTTAATATATACTTAAACTATATACACAATTTTTTTATCTTAGATTAGGTAATATAGAAGATATAGCTAACCAACTGTTATTAATGTATGCTAATAATAGCTTACATTATATTAGCAAGAACTAAACAATAAATTTTATAAAACATCATCCAAAACTCCAAATATACCTATCCAAAAAATACAACTACTAACAGACTAAATATAAAAATTATAAGTTTATTAATAATTAGTTATAATTTATATAAACTATAAAAACTAAGTATAATATTATAAATAATAATATATATAATTTTAATAAAATAAACTTTATAATAAACATAATTTTTTCTACTATAGTCATTACAGATACCAAAACCCATAATAAAGTAAAGCTGGTATAACCTAAAAACTGCAAATAAACAACAATTATTTAAAAAATATATATAAAAAGTTAGATAATACTATTATTTATTATCTTAACTAACAAATATCATCTAACTAGCTAATATACAGAGACCAGCTTATCAAAGAACTAAATTATTATACTCTCTAATAATAATTAAATAATAAATAAATTTACTATAAAATAAATAAAATACTTCAACCAATTTATAATATAATACTATATTTTAGATTACCAACTATTAGTTTTAAATAGTCATAAAAACTATTATTTAATTATTTTCAAACTTTACTACCAAAAATACAAGATTATTATAATCTATATATCACCACATTCTTCACATCTTTTTTAGTTGTTGGATATTAGATATTTTAAATTATTAAAATAAGTATATAATCACCAGATAAAAAACTTGATATATACAGATATCAACTATATTAATAAGCTAGAGTTCTTTTCTAAATTCTATAAAATATTCATTATTACAATAATATCTAAGAATATATATAGCAGCTTTACTAAAACTAAGATTATATCTTATAATCCTAATAGAATCCTCTTAAAGCTAGATATCTAGTTACCAACACCTATTTTAGTAAATTCATACCCTGATACTATACATACAGCAACTACTTAGATAATAAAAATACCAATAAATCTTTCAAAAACTAGCTTATAATTAAAACTTATCAAAAATTAAATTATCTAATATTTAAATAGCTTTCTAATATTATTACTAGCTACTATAAACCAGTTCACTAAAAGAATATAGATAATAATACATTAATTAATACTTATATAGATAAAAAATATAACACTATATTCTACAAATTAAGCACTATTTAAACACTAATAAACAAAAAAATAGTATATATAATAAAAAAACATACTTACTATATACCAGGCTAATAAAATCTTAGATAATAATATTATAAATAAACAAAATAAATAGATAAAACATCCAAATTATTAGAATAACCCCTAGTTAAAAACTACTTTTAAAAAAATACTATACTATAGCTATTATAGTAAACCTAATCATAATATCTAAATCTATTAAAAAACATTTTAAAGATTAAAGCTAGTATAGCATAGATTTTCTGCACCATCTTAATGGTGGTGTGGTAGTAAAGATGGTGTTTTTGTTAGGGTGGGGTGGGGAGGGTGTTTGCTTGCTTGGGGTGTTCGCTCGCTTGTGGAATACGTTATTTAATATAAGAGTTTAATTTATAAAATATATAAATATATTTTTATTTTATATAGAAAATAAACTAGATATTAATATAAAAATCTAGTTTATATAAAATATTTAAATATTATATTATTATTTTATAATATAATTTTTTTTTCTATTAGAATTAGTAATATATTATTTTAGATATAAATATTAATAATATAGAATAAAGTAATAATGTGAGACACAAGCGACTGGATCACACAAGCGACTGGATCATGCCAACACCCCACCCTAATAAAAAGTCTAGCTATATTATTATTAGGGGGGGGTTTCCTATTTTTAAGGTAGAAAACTATTTATTTAGATTTTAAAGAAGTTTATTGGTATATTTGGATATTATACTTATATTTATTATATTTATTATAATAATATATAGTTTTAAAAGTAGCTTCTGGCTAAAAAGTATATTAATATTTTAAAAATATTAATTATTTAATTATTTTATTTATAGTATTATTGTCCAGGATTTTATTAGTTTAATATATAGTAAATATATTTTTATACTATATTTGCTATTTTTTTAAGTATTGGTGTTTATTTAACACTTTATTAGTAAAATAAAATATTATGTTTTTTATGTGTATAAGTATTAACTAATATATTATTATTTGTATTTTTTTAGATAACTAATCTATAGTAACTAAAACTAATATAAAAGAGTTATTTTAATATTAGATAATTTAATCTTTAATTAAACTTATTTATAAATTAGTTTTTAATAGATTTAATAGTATCTTTATTATCTAGTTTGTTATTATATATATAATACTAAAATATAAATTTATTAGTATAAATATTAACTATATATCCAGTTTTAAAAAAACTCTATTAAAATTATAAAACACAATACCAGCCCCAACAAAACTATTATAACGTCAACGATAAGCGACCGAGCAGCACAAGTGACCGAGCAGCCCACCCAGCCCCCACCCCTATCCCAACTTTATTATTATATATACTTATAATTGTTATGATAACTGTTTTTATAACTGAATTCTGAATAATTTTAGTTATTAAAGCTTTAAAAAACAATAAAAAATTAAACATTTCAGCTACTACTAAATTATATAATATCTTTTGATTTACTTTTAGTTACTACTATCATAGCTATACTTTAAAACATAACAGCATCCCTAAATTATAAAATCTTATAGATTTAGAAGAGGATATTATTGTTTAATATATATTTGAGTTATGTGTGCACTCTTTTTATTTTAGGCTAAGTAATATAAAAGATATGGCCAACTAGCTGTTGTTGATATATAGTAATGATAGTATGTGATGTGTTGGTAAGTAATAGGCTAGTAATTTTGTTAAATGTTGCCTGGAGTTGTAGATATATTTGTCTAAAAGATACAACTATCAATAAATGAAATGTAAAGATCCTATATTTATTAGCAAGTGGTTTCAGTTAATAAAGGCTATAAAGGCTAAATATGGTATTGTGAACAATAATGTCTACAACTTTGATAAGACTGGCTTTATAATAGACATAATATTTACAACTACCATTATTATAAAAGCTAAAGCATATAATAAAACTAAACTAACACAACTTAGGAACCATAAATAAGCAACAATTATATAGAAGATAAGTATAGAAGATTAGACAGTACCACTATTCATTATCTTCACTAAACAGTACCATCTAACTAACTAGTATACAAAAACAAAACTACCAAAAGACTAAGTAATCATACTTTTTAACAATAACTAAATAACAAATAAGTTGGTTCTTGAATAACTAAAGCACTTTAATCAATTTATAACACAACACTGCCTTTTAGACTATTGATTATTAGTCCTAGATAATCACAAAAACCACCATTCAACCACCTTTAAACTATACTACCAGAAATATAAGATTATTACAATCTATATACTACCACATTTATTGCATATTTTTCAACTACTAGACATTAACTGTTTTAGACCACTAAAACAGACATATAACAAGAAGATAGAAAATTTAATACACACACACATCAACCATATCTCCAAGCTAAAGTTTCTCTCCAGATTTCACAAGACATTTATTATTATAATAATATTTAGAAATATATATAATAATTTTACTAAAACTAGCATTATATTTTATAATTCTAAAAAAATTCTATCAAAACTAAATATATAGTTACTAATAGTTATTCTAATAAATTTATGCCCAAATACCACAAATACAGCAGCTATTTAAACTACAAAAATACTATTAAATCTATCAAAAACTAACCTACAAACAAACCTAATCAAAAACCAGATTATCCAGTACCAGAATACCTCTCCTACATCATTACTAGCAGCTGTAGACCAACTATCTAAAGAGACACAAACAATAATACACCAAATAATACTTATATACACAGAAAACACAATACTTCACTCTGTTAATAAAATACTAAATAAGTACTAGTAATTAAAAAAACAGCAAATACAACATAAAAGCACACTTACCATACACCAAACTAACAAAATCCTAAACAACAATACCACAGACAAAATAATTAAGTAGTCAACATCTCTAAAACATTAACATACCCCCCAATCAGAGGCTACCTTCAGAAATATACACTACTATAGTAAGTATAATAAATATAAACATAACATTCAAACATACTAGTAGGAATCTTCAAAATCTAAATAAACAAGGTTTCCCACCCCCAGAACAAGAAACCCAATACCTATGATAATAATATATATTTTTATTAGGGTAGGGTGGGGAGGCTGCTCAGTCACTTGTCCTGCTCGGTCACTTATTGTTGACGTTATATATTTTTAAATATTATTACAACAACATATACCTTATAAAATTTAAAAAGAAATTCTAATTTAATTATATAACTAATATATATATATATTAAATTCTCTATTTACTAACTATATATCTATTTTAATAGTCTAAAATAGCCAATATCTAATAATTAGAAAATATATAATAAATATAATAATATACAGATTATAATAATCTTATATTTTTAATAGTATAGTTTAAAAATAACTAAATAATAATTTTTATAATTATCCAGAACTAAAAAATAATAGCCTAAAAAACAATATAATACTATAAATTTATTAAAATATTTTAATTACTATAAGATAAACTTATTTATTATCCAGCTATTATTAAAAAATATAATAACCTAATCTACCAACAACTTTATTATTTTATACTAACTAGCCAAATAATATTACCTAATAAAAATAATAAATAATAATATTATTTAATTTTCTACATTTATTCTCTAAATAATTATTACCTATTTATAATTTTTAAACTATATTAATTTTACCTTATTATATACCTTAGTATTTATAATAATAATAATTATAAATATAATATTTATTATAAAATTAGTTTTATTAAAATTATAAATATTATTATTTATAATACCATACTTAATTTTTATAATCTTTATTAATTAAAACTACTTATTAATAAATATAAAATTTTTATATTTTATTTATTAATAATTATACTTCTTAGTTAAATATATCTATAACTTCAAACAATATCTAATAAAGTTTAATATTTAATTTTTATTAATATATTATATATTATTATTATTATATATTAATAATAACTAATTAATCATATCTTTTATATTATTTAATTTAAAATAAAAAAATTATATATAAAATTTAAATATATATTATACAACAACATCTTTCTTTAATTATATAAAATTCTATAATTTAAGTATATTATTATATTGTAAAGAATAGTTATTATACCAATATACTAAAATTATATAAAATATATTATATAACTTAGTAATAATTTAAATACTAAGGTTTAGATTTTTTTTTATAATTTTAATAGCTAAAATAATTTAGAATTCAATAAAAAAGATAATTATATTATAAATAGATAGTATTTAATATTTGTTACACTTCGGCCCAGGACTGGGTCGAACACACTTCACTCTGAAGTCCCTGACTCTCAGTCGTTACTGTATAGGTTCTTAATAGAAGGAGATAAGTATATACTGAATATAATAATAATTGTTGGAATAGAGTGTATAATAATAATAGTAGAATAGGCTGTTTATTAAGATACTATAGTTTAAGTATTAACTAATAAAATCCAAAAGAAAATTATTAATTAATTAATAAAGTAGGCTAGTTAAATATATAATATCTGATATATAGAATAATAAAGATATATTAATATATTATTTAGGTAGTTTATAATTTATAACTCTATCAAAAATTAATTTATAATTTATAATTTATAATTTTATTATATGTTTCTGATTTATTATAGTAGCTTCTATTTTAAAAGAAAAATAATATAGGTTATTTTTCTATATAATAGTATATTTTATATAATTCTAGTATCTATATAGGATATATTTTTATAAATATATATCTAATATAGGAGTTTAATCTATAAGATATATAGATATATTATTACTTTGTGTACTGGGTGGACTGGGTGTTGGTATGGGAGTCCGGTCTGTACAGGATATTCGGGTGCTGCGCTGTTATCCCATAACAATATTAAGAAAGGGTTTTCTACCTCTAGGGTAGGAAACTAAATAGCTGTGGTGGTAGTGTGATCTGGTCACTTGTGTGATCTGGTCACTTGTGTGATCTGGTCGCTTGTATCTCACATTATAAAATTTTATATATAATAAGATTAAATAATTAGATATAATATAATATTATTTTAAAATATTTACATAATTTTAATTTTTTTTTTTAATATATTTTTTATATAATATAATTTTGTTATATTTATTAGTTATTATAAAAAATCTATTTTTAAATATTATATTAAATAAGTTTATTAAATTAAAAAATAAAATTAATATTTTGTTATTATATATAAATTTTATAATAAAAAAGATATTAGTTATTTTGTTTTTTTTATTTAAAATTAAAAATATATATTTTATATATATTTTAATAATAATTATATTATAATTTTTAAATATAAATATTTTATTCTTTTTTTAGAGTTTTTTTATTGATGAATATTAATATAATTATAATAGATTGAATCCTTTATTAAATTTAAAAAAAGAAAAAGGAATTAAAATTTTTGGAAATTAAATAAATTAAGTTATTAAAAATTATTTTTAAAATTATTAAGATATTTTTTTAGATTTTTTAGATTAAAAAGAAAATGTTTTTTTTTAATAATAAATTAAGTGAGATTATATATTAAAAAAAGGAATTTATAGAAAAATAAAAGATTTTTAAATATAAAATTAAAATATTTTTAAAGAATATCTAAAATTTAAAATCTTTTAATTTTAAAATTTTTCTAAATAGTGGAGTCTATCGGGTTGGGTTCTATAGGTTGAGGTTGATGATGATGGAGAGGAATCCCCATCCTGTACATTTGCTAGTAAACTACATACAGTAAACCAGGCTTGGCATTCTGGCCAGCCACATCCAGTCTACAACCCCACAATCCCCAAAACAATAAATGTGTGTCTTTAAGTACAGGAAAAGGTACAACTATAAGGGTATAGGCATTTAATTAGGTGTATATGTAGATAAGGTAAAATAATATATAAAAATAATTTTTGAATTCTGGATACCAGGTAGTTTGCTCTGAAGGTTATAGTAAGGGTAATAATAAGTAAACAGTAAGTAAGTAAATAAGTAAGTGAGTAAATAAATAAATAAATAAATAAGTAAGTAAATAAATAAGTAATAATAGGTACTATAAACACACAAATAGAATATTAAACAATAAATAGTACTGTGGTAGAAATAATTGGATATTTATATATCTAGGTAAAAACAATCAAATATATATGTATAAGTAAAATAATTAATATAAATAAATAAATAAAATAGGATATAGTTATTTATAAACCTAAAGATAAGTTGAATAATATAATAAACAAGAGTGAGTGATGTTGGAGAGGGCTTGGTTGGAGTTAACAGTGTTATTCATAGTGTGTGAGTCTAGTGATATATTAGTGGTAATATTAACTGCACCTATGCAACCTACTGTATATTAGATTTTAAGAGAAGCTGTGTATAAATAAAGTTTAATAGCAGCCAGAATATAAACCTTATTAGTATATACCTAAGAATTATATTAAAAACTCCAACCTAACCAACAAATAAAATACTACAAATATTTATTCTATTTAGTAAAACAAACTTTAACAATCTTGTTTATTTTATACTTATTATTATTATAATCATCTTCAAACTTTTTAATATAATTAAGATCAATAATCACTAGACCTAATTCAGCAAGTTAACAGCTATAAAAATCAGCCTTAAAATCCAATACAAACTCAAGATAGATATAAAAGATTACCAAATAAATACACATATTCAGCAGCAAATCAAGCCTAAAAATATTCCTATAATTAATAATTTTAAAGATTTAAAATAAATCTGCTTATTACAAGCCTAACTTATATTTATATACCAAGGAAAAAATATACACATAATTAAACTTAAAATAAATATATCCAAATAAAAATTTAAAATCAGTATCAAGCTATTACTTATTAATATATTATTTAATAGCTTTCTAAATCAACTAATAGATATTAGCAACATTATAATAGAAGGTAAGATGGGCCTAAACAATAGTTACAATATCTAATAAGAGGATAGTGATATTAAGCAATATGTTGGCAGGAGCAACATCAGCATCAATAGGCACAGTGGGCACAGCAGGCTCTGGCAAGACATTAGCAACAGCAGTGGCCTGGTTGGTAATATCAGGTGGTATATTGGTAAGGGTAATATAGGGCTTGGTGGTGTTTATAGTGGCCTGGGTAGTATGTGGGTTATTAATAGACAGTGAGGTATTAATAATTAGAAATATAAAAACTAGGGTATTCCAGATATTAAAATTATAAAAAATCTTAAAGGATATATACTTGGTTAATCTATTTCTATTATATATAATGATTTTTTATATTTTTAATAAACTATTTATCTAATTATCCTAGATAATATTAATAAAGTAGTATAATATAATTTTTATTTCTTAATTAATATATTTTATTTGTTTATCTATAAATAAATAAAAAATAGATAACGTGTATGATAAGCGACCGGATCAGACAAGCGACCGGATCACCTCGCAGTCAAACACCCCACTAAAAACCATTTATTTAATATTATAATAAATATCTATTATAAAATTATAAAAAAAATACTTTAAAATAAATATATATTCAAAGAGATTAATTATCATTTTTTTAATTTTTTAATATTAATATTAAATTAATAATAATTATTTTAAATATTATAAAAAACAACACAAACTTTTAGGTGTTTGACTGTAAATATCTAAGTAATTTATAAATAAAAACTTCTAAAAATTGAAGATATAATAAATTATTATATAATCTAGGATTATAGAGAGTTCTAGCTTATTATATTAAAAATTAGGCTTTATAAAGGTGGCTAAAGTTGGTACAATACATCCAACTATTTTTTAAAAAATTATATATAAAAATATTATAAAAGAATTTCAAAAAAATAAAATAATAAATTTTTAATATATTAAAATTAAACTAAATTTTTTTTAAATTTTTTTATATATTATATAATTTAATATTAATATTTTTAATTTCTATTATAAAAAATTATAAAAAATTGAATTTTCGACAAAAAAAATTAAAAAAAATTAGAAAAATTATAATTTAACCTTATCCAATCTAATATTAATTTTTTTAATTTTTTTTATAATATTTTTATATATAATTATTTAAAAAAATAGCTGGTGTGTTGTTGGTGTGTTGTACCAACTTTAACCACTTTTATTAAGCTTAATTTTTAATAGAATAAACTAAAACTCTCTATAATCCTATATTATATAATAATTTATTATATCTTCAATTTTTAGAAGTTTTTATTTATAAATTACTTAGATATTTACAGTCAAACACCTAAAAGTTTGTGTTGTTTTTTATAATATTTAAAATAATTATTATTAATTTAATATTAATATTAAAAAATTAAAAAAATGATAATTAATCTCTTTGAATATATATTTATTTTAAAGTATTTTTTTTTATAATTTTATAATAGATATTTATTATAATATTAAATAAAAGGTGTTTGGTGGGGTGTTTGACTGAGTGGGGTGATCCGGTCGCTTGTCTGATCCGGTCGCTTATCATACACGTTATAATAAATAAATAAATTTTGGAAAATTTAAATAATTTTTATTAAAATTCTAAAAACTAATAAATATTTTAATCTATAATTATAGTTATAAATAGGTTTTAAATTAAATATATATTTCTTTAAATTATAATTATCTATTTTTTTATTTTTTATATTTTAAATTTAAATATAATTTAAATTACTTTTAATATTTTATAAATATATATTAAAAAGGAGTTAAAATAGTTTATTACTCCTAATTTAGGTAGCTATAATATAGATAAGAGATTAATTACTATATTAATTAATATAATAATTAGTAAAACCTTAGAAATTTAAATAAATTTAAATTTATTAACGTCAACAATAAGCGACCGAGCCGGACAAGCGACCGAGCCACCTTTGGGCGCCTATAAATCCTTTTGCCTTCACTACCATATACCTTAATAATTATAATAATAGCTATTTCTATAACTAAATCACATATTAATTTAATTATCTAAGTTTTAGAAAAAAATATAATTTTAAATATTAAAATTATTATAAAGCTATATAATGTTTTTTGGTCTACTTTTATCTACTAGTATAAAGACTATATCTTTAAGGTAAACAATATCTTAAAATTATAAAACTTTATAAATTTAAAAAAAAATATTATTATTTAGTATATATTTAAGCTATCTACATAATCTTTTTATTTTAGATTATATAATATAAAGGATATAGCCAATTAGCTACTATTAATATATAATAATAATAGTACTTAATATATTAACAAAAAATAAATTAATAATTTTGTTAAATACTATCCAGAACTATAAATATATTTTTTTAAAAAATATAATTATTAATAAGTAAAATACAAAGATCTAATATTTATAAATAAATAGTTTTAACTAATAAAAATAATAAAAACTAAATATAATATTATAAATAATAATATTTATAACTTTAATAAAACTAGTTTTATAATAAACATAATATCTACAACTATTATTATTATAAATATTAAAAAATATAATAAAACAAAACTAGCATAATCTAAAAACTATAAATAAATAATAATTATTTAAAAAATAAATATAAAAAAATAAACTATACCACTATTTATTATTTTTACTAGATAATATTATCTAATAAATTAATATATAAAAACAAAGCTATTAATAAATTAGATTATTATATTTTCTAATAATAATTAAATAATAAATAAATTAGTTTTTAAATAATTAAAGTATTTTAATAAATTTATAGTATAATACTATTTTTTAAATTATTATTTATTAATTTTAAATAGTTATAAAAATTATTATTTAATTATTTTTAAGCTATATTATTAAAAATATAAAATTATTATAATCTATATATTATTATATTTATTATATATTTTTTAGCTACTAAATATAGACTATTTTAGGTTATTTAAACAAACATATAATTTTTAAATAAAAAATTTAATATATATATATATTAACTATATTTTTAAATTGGAGTTTTTTTTTAGATTTTATAAGATATTTATTATTATAATAATATTTAAAAATATATATAATAGTTTTATTAAAATTAATATTATATTTTATAATTTTGATAAAATTCTATTAAAATTAAATATACAACTACTAATAGTTATTTTAATAAATTTATATCTAAGTACCATAAATATAGTAGTTATCTAAACTATAAAAATACTATTAAATTTATTAAAGACTAGTTTATAAATAAGCTTAATCAAAAACTAGATTATTTAATATCAGAATAACTCTTCTATATTATTACTAATAGTTATAAACCAACTATTTAAAAAAATATAAATAATAATATATTAAATAATATTTATATATATAAAAAATATAATACTTCAGTCTACAAATAAGCTACTAAATAAGTATTAATAATTAAAAAAATAATATATATAATATAGTAACACATTTACTATATACTAAACTAATAAAATCCTAAATAATAATATTATAAATAAAGTAATTAAATAATTAATATCTTTAAAATATTAATATACTTTTTAATTAAAAGATATCTTTAAAAATATATATTATTATAATAAATATAATAAATATAGATATAATATTTAAACATATTAATAGAAATCTTTAAAATCTAAATAAATAATTTTTTACTTCTAAGGTAGGAAATCTTTTTTTAGTGATAATATAGCTGGATTTTTTATTGGGGTAATGTGGAGGGGTGGCTCAGTCGCTTGTCCGGCTCAGTCGCTTATCGTTGATGTTATAAGGTTTGTGTTTATAAATTAAATTTATATTATAACTTAAATAATATATAATATATTTTTAAATTTTTTTAGCTATATTATACTAATAAAAAGAGCTTAGATAAATAAGAATTTATTCAAATTTAAAATAGGTTTAATTATTATAAATTATTATAAGAAGATTATATTAGAGGATTTTAATAATTAAAAAAATATAAAAATAAGTTTAGTAATAATTCTAATTAAAAAAATATAAAAAACTATCAGATATATATATAAAAACAAACTCTAAATACTTAATAAAATTATTAGTATTAAAGATATTATTTTTATCTAATTTAGTTAATATCTTCTTTATATATTTATTCTTATTATATACTACTATTAGTTTGTTGTGAAACTTATTAAAAACCTATATTAATATATTAAAAAAGATAATATTAATATCTATTAAGGATTTATATTTATTTATATACAAATTTACTAAATTTAGGTTTCTATATATAATATCTATTCTATTTATCTTTTTTTTTTATTAATTAGATATTCCAACTTTATTTTTCTTCTGATTAACTTTATATATAGTAATGTTTTTTTTGTGATTCTTAATTTTTTCTTGTAATATTACTTTTTTGGGTGTAATGGCATGTTTATCAACCTGCTATTTTAACTAGGATAATATATTAGAAATAATTATGGTTTTGTTTTTTTTATATTAGACTTTAAGATATAATTAAAATTAATTTAAAAAGTTTATTTATTTAGATTATTATATATTTATTTATTTAAGAACAGTTATTTTCAATTTTTTTAACTTTACTAAATTTTTTAAAATTTTATAATTAATAAAGATTATCATATATAATATTTATTTAATATAATATTAGAATTTATATATTATAAATATTAGATCTAAATATTTTATGTTGGTGGGCTAATAGTTAGCTTTGGCTTTAATAAATATTAAAGATAAAAAGTATATAGGTATAAGTTTATCTAGATTTGGTTTGTAGATTTGGGGGGCCTGGGTGGCGGAATTGGGTGAGGTGGTTGTTGTGGAGGGTGTTGTTGTTGTGGTGGATGTGGATATTTCAATATTGTTCTGGTTAGGCTGAATTTGATAGGCTGTTATGTCTTGGCCCTATTTTTTTGAAGAGTTGATATATATAAACAACACTTAATCCTTTTAAAAGTGGTTAAGTGTGGTTAAGAAGGTTTAATATATATTTTTTTATTTAATTCTCTATTTATGGGTAAGGGTAAACTTTTTATTAGTAATATATTGTTTATAGGTTTGGTTTGTTTTTAATCCTCTTTTTACTTTTAGTATTTTTAGTAGTTAAAAATATCTTATTTTTTATAAATAAAATAAGATTATTTTTTATAAATAAAATAAGATTATTTTTTAATACTAACTAATTAATCTAAGTTATGATTTAAATTCTACTAATATTTATAATTTAATAAGTTTAATTAAAATCTTAATATATAATTTTAGTATAGTAAGTTTAAAATAATTAATTAGTTTATCTAGAAATTTAATATTATAAAAACTTAAATAGTATTTAGATATATTTAAAGTTATATTGATATTTTTAAATATAAATATTATTTTATTTAAGTAACATAAATATTTATTAAAAATTTTAAAATATATAATTATATTATTAATATAATAATTTATAAAATATTATTTACTAAATAATTTAAAGAATAAATAATCTATAAATTATTATTAATACTATACAACTTATTTATATCTTATTAAGATAATAATAAATTATTTATAATTTTTATAAAATATTATAACTATTTTATATTAATTTTTAATTACTACTATATATTAGTAGTAAATTATAGTTAAATCTAGTATTAATAATTAGTATAAATTTATAATATTATTTATAATCTTATTTATAAATAATAATAAATATAAATTATCAAAAACCAAACAATTTAAAAAACATATATCTATAACAGAATATATTTTATAATTAGAACCATAAATAATAAATACTTATAAAATATAAATATTATTATATATTCTAATTTATTATATATAATTAATAACATAATTATAATCAAAGATTTTATTAATTTTCTCTTAATTATATTTTAAATTATATATTAGAAGATAAGATTTAAATATACTCTTATTTTTAATAATAGATATTTACATCCAATCCTCTTTTAGTTTATAAATTAAGCTCAGCATATTATTATATAAGTCTTGATATCTTTTAATAAATTTAAACAATAATTTTATTTGATTAGGAGAGATATTATTAGTTTTATTTATATTAACTTTTTACTATATAGATATTAAGCCATTTAAATCTAGAACTATAATATTTTACAAAAATAGATATTTATATTTAAAAAAAAAAAAGCCTAGATCTATATATAATCAAAATCTTAATTATAATTATTATTATAATTTTTATTATAATTATGATTATCATCAGGCTTGTCTTAAGATTGGGATACTTGGGAGTTAGTAGAATAACATATATAGATATTATAAAAGACCTAGAGCTTCTTATATAGGTATAGATAGTTATCCACTTTAGTAAAGACCTAGGTAATTCTCTTCATAAGGCCTAACAAGCCTACTACTACAACATTCAGGCCTAAGACTGTATCAATAGAAGGTAGAGCAATTTTAACTTCATATATCTCCTCCCCAGCAAAAATTTCAAAACATGATAATGGGGTGGGCCTAGAAACCAATTGGGTAGGGGTGGCCTTAACAAATTTATATTCTGGAGTAATATATATAAATTCAGAGTTAACAATAAGCAGATTATCAATCTTGAGTATATTGTTTGCTATAATACCATTTAAAACAGAGGAAGACATAAGAGCCACTATAGGCAAACCTGATGGTTAAACTGAAGAGTTCAACCCCAAAAAAAGATATCAATATCCACCCAAAATAGCCCTATATTTCCTTTATAACCTTATTCCAGAAAGTAAGATGGGTACTTTAGATAAATAATAATATATAACCTAAAAATATATTATATAAAAGCAAAATTAGAATAGATATAGTATTAAATATTAATATATAAATTTAATCAATATAAAAAATATAAATAAAGATAAGTAATTAATTTTAATTATTTTTTTAATTAATATATAAAAAATTATAAACAAAGATTAATTTAAAAAGATAATCTTAATACAAATCAAGTTTCTTTAGAAAATAAATTAATATAGATTTTCTTATATTTATAAAAATGGTTACTACACCATCTATATAAATTAATAGATTTTTAACTATTTTTTATTTAATTGTTTAAACTTTAATTTTTATAAAACTATATATATATATTGTTAGCTTTTTTTTATAAAAATCTAAAATAATGTTTTTTGTATAAAAATTATCCTAACCAGTTAAGAAGAAATAAGAAAATTTATTTATAATAATATATTATTTTAAAAATAATATAAAATATTTATCAAAAATTTCTTAGTATATTATAATATATATTATTTTAATTAGGTAGATAATTGCTCTGTTTATATTTTTGATGTTTATCTTAATGGGTAGGTTTTTGTAGATAATTATTTATTTTTTTTTAATCATATTTTTTAAAAAATTATGATTTATAATTAAATATAGATAACTTGAATTAATATATGTGGTGTGGAAGCTTAGCTTTGTTTTTATGAATATATTATAGAGTCTTTTATTTTTAATACTTTTATAAAGATTTTACTATTTATTTTTTTTAGTTTTTTTTAAATTGAATACTGATTTAACTTATATATATATTATAGTTAATATATTACTTTTGTTATTATATATACTAAACAATACATTATTTATTGTGGAATTTAAGATTATAATAATTAATTCTTTAGATATTTATAACAATCTATAGTGTTTTTTAAATTTGAAGTAAGTATAAAATTTGGTAATTATAACAAAATTATTGTAGTAAATTTAGTATTGATAAGGCTTTATAGGTACTAAGTTGTGAAGTTTGAAGTTAATCTTGAAGTTAGCTTGGTTGGTTTGGTGGACTTAAGCAAAATATGTGTGTTTGGGGTTGGCCTAATATAATTATTAATAATTAGCAACTATCTAAATCTTATTAGTATTTTCTATACTAAAATTAACTATTATTTTATCATAGGCTTCTTTTTTAGTGAACTTCTCCTATATTTTCTCTTAGTTTTGTAGTTCTAGAGTATCAGAATTATATTTAATTTTGTTATTATATATACTACTTATTGAATTATTATTTGTTTTACTAAAATCAAAGTTTATATTGGATATGGGGGGGCTTAATAGGGGATTAAGGGATTTATCATATTACCTGGCATAAGCCTTTTCTCCAAATCTATTAAATTCTTTTTTAAACAAGATTTTCTCCTAATATTTAATATAGTATCTATTTTTTTTTTCATTATTATAAATATAATCTATATTTTTATTAATTTACTCAAACTCTTCCTATATTTATTATAATATATAATAAATTTATTTATAATATATATATTTTTCTAAATTTTCTTTATTAAAATTATTCTTTACTTAGAATATATCCTTAATCTTAATAAGTTTATTAATAAGATATTTTTTTAATTAATAATTTTTTTTATTATAAATCTAGTATATATTTAACACTTTATTACTATTGATACTAAGTGTAATTCTATTAATAAAAAATCCATTAATAATTTTTTTTATATTTATAATTTTCTTAACAAAAATCATCTTTTTACTTTACTTTCCTTTTCTAGAATTTATATTTATATTAAAAATATATTTTTTCTTTATCACAAATTTTTATCTATTATTACTATTTTTAAAAGTATTATTAAATTTTTTTTTTTTAATTATTATATAATTTTTAAAAATATTATTAATTTTTAAAAAAAATTAAAATAACTTACCTTTTTTTTATTTTTTTTATTTATTATTATATATTTTCTTATAAATTTCTAATAAAAAGATTATTTTTATTTTATAAATCTTCAAACTATCTTTTTTAATAAAATCAATAGTAGAATAAAATTCTAGTATATAATAAAAACTATTGTTAATAAACTAAATCTAAACATCCAAATCTATAATACTTATTAAAATTAATTTTTAAAGCTTTTAATTAAAATATTTAATAAATATATAACTATTATTTTATAAAAAAATATTTTTATAAACAATTATCAAAAAATTCAATATAAACTATATAAAATCTTTTTTAATAATTTAAATTTATTGATTAATAATAGTTATTAAATAATCCTTATTAATTTAAGATAATAAAATATATTATATAATAGTAATATTTTTATATAAATATTATCATAATATAGTTTTAATTTATATAAGTTTTTATTTATTATAGATAGTATCTTTAATATATTTAATAAATATGTTAGTATATTTAAGATTAAAAATATATACCAGTTTAAAAAAACTAATCTTCTTTAGTTTTAAAGCTTTAGTCTTTTTTTTATTATTAGCTACCTTATTTTATTTTATTAATTTTAGATTATATCTTTATATAAATTATGAATTAATCTGGGATTTAAGGTGTTAGAGGTGTCAGATTTATTAAGCTTAACATCATCCTGCTTTAGCCTCCGGTTTGACCTCTGGTTTGACCCCCAGTACCTGCATTACTAGTCAACATCTTGACCTTTTTGGGTGGTGAATTATGAAGGGATGATTCATCTTTTTCTTCTTATAGAGATGATTCTTTTTGTTCAAGATCTTCAGAATCTAAACAACATCTTTTTAATAATAAATTATTCTCTAACTCTAATTATATTAATATTAATTCTAAAGATTCTGGAATTCTCATTTTTGTTTCTTCTTTGAATTCAAAACCTGATTATCTTGTGAAAAGATTGTATAGTGTTTGTCTTACGCCAGTTAAGATGCTCAAACCTTCCCTAAGTCTTACTAACTATATGGGCCTTGTTAGCTGCTGACCAGGCCTACCTTCAGAGGGCCTAAATATCTTCTGATTATTAGTAATATCTTAATCCTAATTATTGTCCTGATTTTCATAATTATTATCTTAATTATCATAATTATCCTCAATCTTAATTATTTATTCCTCTAAGATTATCTTAGATTCTACTATATTATTTGGAGTTAGTTTAAAATAAATTTTTTATATATTTTCTTTTATATTTTTTTTAATTATTAAGTTAAATATCAAGTTATTATTCTAATTAAATAGTTGTAGTTATAAATTAAGATTTTGAATATAATTATATATTATAATTAATATTATAGATGTTAGTTATTTTTGTATAAAGTTAATAGATTGGTTAAATAGTTTTATAAATATAGTAAGTTATTTCTTGAATTTAATTTAAGTAAAATCCTTTTAACTATATAATTATATTTAGATACTCTTATATTTGTTAATAAAGAAATTATATCTATACCAAAAATATAATTTAGTAATCTATATATAAACTTCAAGAATAATATTTATTTAATTAAAATTAATTAAAAATTGTTTTTTAATAAAATATAATAAATTAATAATAGCTTAGTTTCTTTCTAAAGTTTCTTGTAAAAGAACATATTTAGGGGGTAGAAATTATATTATTTTTAAATATCTTATTGATTTTAATAAAGTTATTTTGCTGGTTTGTTTGGTTCTTATAAAGATTAGTAGTATTAATCTAATAAAATTTATATATTATAAGTATAGGTTTAAAAATAAATAGAAAATGGAATCAATTATAAATATATAAAAGATTTCTTAAACTAGAATTAAGTTATCTATATATTATATATAAAAAGATAAAGAGATATAGACAGTACATAATAAAATAAAAGATTAAGATATATATATAAGATAAGAAGTGGTAATATATTAGTAAAGATATAGTAAATAAATTTAGAAATTTTTTAAACTTTAGTAGTTAAAACCCCATAAAAATACTTCTCTTTTTTAATAAATTATAACAACACCACAAAATGAAAAAAAGATAATTTAAATAAGTAAAAATACCTATTCAATATCCTAAACACATTCTAAAATTCTAAGTATAATTTTATCAAATAAAAAAAAATTAATTAAAGTTAAAATTTACAATAAACTAACAAAATATAAAAAAAAAAAATTAGATATAATTCAAAAAAAAACTTATTTTTATAATTTAATATATAATTAAAATTATTTAAAACTTACCTAGACTAAACAAATTACTTAATTTAGTTTTTTAAATATATAATAGATTATAAATAATTAATATTATTAAATAAAGTCTATTGGGTTGGGTTCTATAAGTTAAAATTGATAATAATAGAAAAGAATCTTCATCTTATACATTTATTAGTAAACTACATACAGTGAGCCAGGCTTGGCATTCCGGCCAGCCACATCCGGTCCACAACCCCACAAATAGTAATAATATAAATTTTAATATTTAATATAATATTTTTTTAATATATATATATTATTAAATATAATTAATATTAGTTTATATTATATTATATATATAATTTTAAAAATTATTTTATAAGATTTTATTATATAAAAAAAAATAAAAAAATAAAATTTATTATTTTTGTAATTCTATTTCTTTATTTTTTTATAGGTTTTTTTTTTTTTATTTTTTTATTATAGTAATAATATATGTTATCTATTTTAATTATTAAAAAATATTAACTTTTAAACTAGTTATATTATATTTTTGTTTTAAAGTTTAGATAAATATTAATATTTTAAATAAGATTTTTTATTATTAGAATAATATTTATAAAATTATAAATAAATTAATTTATATTTTAGAAAAAGATGAATTTTGTGTATATAGAAATTTTTTATATTTAATAATAGTTTTAATATTAAAAAATATAATTTTAAAATAAAGTAAATTTATTTAGTATAATTATATAATTATTATTAATTTTTTATATTTTTATTATTTTTTTTTAAATCTTCTTTAAAATTATTATAATAGTAGGTTTTATTTTATTTAATAAATATTAAATTTATTAAAATATTATTTAATAAATTTTAGTATATTGTTTTCTAATTATTATAAGTTTTTTTTAGTAGATAATTTTTTTATTTAATTAAAAATTTATTAATTAATATTTCTAGGTTATTTTTATAATCTAGAATTTTTTTAATTTTATATTTATTATAATTATTTTTCTTAATTTTTAGGTTATTTGTTTTTTTTTAAGTCTATTAAGTATAGGTTTAAATAAAATAATATAAAATATTTTATAAATTCTAAAATTTTTAAAAATATAAAATTTAAAAAAATATTTATTCAATTTTTTAGTTATAATATATAGTCTAAGTTTTTAAAAATTAAATTTTTAATTAAGTTTCTTTATTTTAATATTTTTTATAAATAGATATATTTTATTTTTTTTTAAAAAAAAAAAAAAATTTTATCCTCTTTCTATTATAATAATAAGATATAGTTTTGACTATAAAATGTAAATTATTTTTTTAATATTTATAAAATTTATTTATAAATTTAAAATATTTTTTAGTATTAGGGATTTTTTTTGTATAAGTAGAACTAGTTATATAATTTATAGGTTTTAACCTTATAATATTTTATAAAATATATAATTTATAGTTAAGTATTTTAATAAATTGTAAATAAATTTTATTATAAATAATAATTTTATTTAATTATTTTATATATAATTTAAAAATAATTTAAAATAGATTTTTATTATTTAAATTATTTATTTTAATATTTTATTAATTTAAAATTTTTTTTTTTATTATTATATTAAATTTAGTGTTTAAGATATTTATAATATATTTTTAATATTTATTATTTGTTATGAGATAACAGCGCAGCACCTGAATATCTTGTACAGACCTGATTCCTATACTAATGCCCAGTCTATTTAGTATATAAAATAATAATATATTTATATATTTTATAAATTAAATTTCTATATTAGATATATATCTATATAGGTATATCTTATATAAATAATAAGACTATATAAGATATACTATTATATAAAAAAATAATATATATTATATTTCTTTTAATATGAAAACTATTATAATAACTTATAATATATAATATACTTCCTACTTTTATTTCTTAAGAAAATAGAAGTAGGGAGTAAGTAATATCTAGAAATAAAAAATATAATATATTAATATATTTTTATTATTTTATATATTAGATATTATGTATTTAATTAGTTTATTTATTAATTAATTAATAACTTTTTTTTGGGATTTTATTAATTAATATTTAAATTATAATATTTTAATAAATAGTTTATTTTATTATTATTATTATATATTTTATTTTAATAGTTATTATTATATTTAATATATATATATATTTTTTTTTATTAAAAAATTTATATAATAATAATTAAAAATTAAAGATTTTAAAATAAAGTATATTTAATTTAGTTTTAAATTAAAATATAATATTTTAATTAATTATTTTTAATAAATAAAAAAAATAAAAAAATATATAATAATTTTTAGTATAATTTATAAGTTTTTTATAATATATAAAAATAATATAGAATTCTATAATATAAAATTATAAAAATTATTTATAAATAATAATAATTTTAAATTAATATTAAATAATAAAAATAATGAATATAAAAAATCTATTAATAACTTCTATATCTTAAAAATATATAAATAAAGAATAACCATAATAATAATTTAAATAATATTATATATATAAAAAAATAATAATATAATAAATTTTAATCTTTTTAAATTAATTAGTAAATATATAGATAGTTTATAAAAATACAAAAATAAACTTATAATAGATATAAAAATATAAATCTTAAAAAAAATAAATAATATTATATTAAAATATAATATTAAATAAGAGCTAAAATAGAATTTTAAAATAATATAATAAAAAATATTTATAAAATATTAATAATATATATAAATAATCTTAATAATAATCAATACTATTAAAATAATTATATTAGAAAATTTTATAAAAATAATAGAATATATTAAAAATTTAATTAATATCTAAATAAATAATATTACTATTTAAAATTTTATATTATTTATCTAATCTTGATTTATACTAATTAATAAATTAAAAACCTAAAAAAATAAAATTATAATTATCTCTATAATAATATTATATAAGATATTAAAAATAGAAAATCTAATTAGATATAAAAAAATAATTTAAGAAATTTAATTAATTTTTTAATTAATTTAATAATTATTTTTTTTTATTTTAAATAATTTACTATAGAATAGTATAAAATCTGCTTTATAAGAATATATTTTAAAAAAAATATTTTTAATATTTATTTAATATATAAATAGATATATATGAAAATATTAAAAGAAGATTATAAAATATAAATTTTTTTAAATAGAAATATAGATATAAAAATAAAATTAAAAAAACTTTTAAGAAATTTGACTAATTTAAATAAATAAGATTAATATAATTTTATTTTTAATTATTTAATTAATATATACTTTTACTAAATATAATAATAATATTTTATATTATAAAATTAGGAAAAAACTTAAATTTAACTTAAAAATAAAAATTATTAAATAGAAATTTTTTAAAAAAAAAATAATTTATTATAAAATATAGATTATAATTATTAAATTAGATAATATATTATATTAATTTTAAAAAGGTTTGTAATAAAAAAAACTATATTATAATCTAAATAAATATTATTTTAATAAATATACTAAGAAATTTTAATAGAACTAGATTTGAATTAGAAAATTATTTTAAAAATTAAATAAAATTTATAGATTAAAATTTATAAATTTTAATATAATATAATATTAAAAATTAAAAAAATTTAATATACTACTTTATTATTAATATAATAACATAAAATATATTAAATAAGATTATTTTAAAAATAAAAAAAAAAAAACTTTTAAAAATAATTTTATTAAAAAAAGTAATTTAGAATAATAAGATAATTATTTATTTTTAAAGATTTTGATATAATAATAAATAAAATATAAAGATATATATATTTTGAAATTAGATTAATCTAATATTAAAATATTGTTTAAGAAATTAATATAATTATTAAATAAAATCTTATTTTATTTATTAATATTTAATTAAAAACAAAAAAATTTAATTAATTATAAAGTAATTTTGTATTTAAAATCTATATAGTTTACTAAATAAGTTTAGATAAATATTTATAAAAAAAATATTAAATAAATATAAAAGTTTTAATAAAAATAATTTAAATATTATTTATTTTGATTATATTTTTGATTTAATTTAATTAATTATAATAAAAATTAATTTTTAGAAATCTTAGAAATTGTAATAATAAATATTATATTAAATAAAAATAATAAAAAAAAATAATTAATAATAATATAAGAGAATTGATTTTATAAATAATCTTTTTTTAATAATATACTTAGAATTATAAACTTTAAATTTATATTAAATATAGATTTAATATATTTTTTAAAAAATGAATTATTTATAAAATATTTAAGATTAATATTTATTAAAATTATTAATAATAATTAAAATATAATATTATTAGATGTTAATATATAAAAAATACAAAATAAAATTACTTTTAGTTATATTAAAAATTTATTTATTATTATATAATTATTTTTTATCGTTAATATTTTATTGATTAATAGGAAATTTATTAATTTTAAAATAAAAATAAGAAAAATCTATTTTGGTATGATTTTAATAATAAATAATATTTTTTTAATAATATAAGATATTTTTTTAATAATATAAGATATTTTTTTAATAATATAAGATATTTTTTTAATAATATAAGATATTTTTTTTATAAAAATTAAAAGTATTATTTTTGTAAAAAAAATAATATAGATATTTAATTATGTTAATATTTTAATTTATATAATAATTATTATAATAAATAAATATATTAATATTAATATATTTTATATTTTGATTATATTTAAAAAAGATTATCTAAAAAAATCTTTAATATTTTTAAATATATTTATTATATTAGATATTTTAAAATATAAAATGATTATTATATATATTATTATAATAATATTAAATAAAGAGAATAAAAAAAAATAATATAGACTAAATAAGTTTTAGAATATATTTTAGAATAATTTAAAAAATTAATATAAAAATATAAAAAAAATTAAATAATCTATAAATTTAATAGTTTTAATTTAAATAATGATTTAAATTTAAATAATAGTTTTAATAAAATAGAATATATAATAAATAGTAAATTAGGAGAATTATCTTATATATTATGTATAATATATATTAAAAATTTTAATATATATAAAAAATAAGAAGGATATTTTAATATTTATTTTTATTAAAAATATAAAGGAAAAATACTAGAAATTAAAATTAAATATTTTTATAAAAATTATATATACTATTTTAAAAAATATAAAGAAAGATAATAATATTACTGTATTTATTTAATAGAAAAAAGAAAAATTTATTATTTAAAATATTTTTATGGATTTAATATTCTAAAAATTTATAAAAGATATATTTAATAATATAATTTAAAAAACTAAAAATATTTTAAAATTAATAAAAGTATATTAAAATAAGAAATCTTAGCTTTTATAAAAAATTTATTTTTATTTTATTTATATTTAGAAAATTTATAAAAATCTTGATTAATAGTAAAATAGAAGAAAGTTATATTTCTATTGTTATAGTATAGAAATACTAATTTAAAATATAATAAAAATTTAATGTTTATTAAGTTATTACTTTTTTATATTAGATTTTAAAGGTTATTTAAGAAATAATTTTTAAATTATTTATTAATAGATATTTAGAAGAATATATTATTAATATTTTAGATTTTTTAAAAGATATTTTATTAGTTTTTAGATTTCTATAACTAATATAATATAATTTTAGTATTAATTGAAAAAAAAGAAAAATTACTTTTAATAATTGTAATTATTAAAAAATTATTAAAATATAATTAATTAATAGAAATATTTTGAAAAAAATCTACTTAAGATTTATGATATATTTATTTAAAAAAAAAATTAAAAATAAATATAAATATAAACTAAATATTTTATAATAAATATAGATTGAAATTAAAAAATTATATATTATATTTAAAAAGATAAATATTTTTATATAGATATTTAAAAAAAGAAGAAATGTTTTTTAATTTATATTAGAAAAATAAATTTTATTAAAAATTAATTTATTTAAATATTTAATATTTTTATAAAAAAGAATATAATTTTAATTTATATTAATATATAGATATACTGACTAAAAAATAATAATATTTTAAAAATATATTAAAAAAAATTTTAAAATAAAATATATATAATTTTTTAATTTACTAGTAGAATATTTTATTTTGTTTATAAAAAAAAAAGATTTAGATAAATTATAAATTTGTATTAATTATTAAATTTTTAATATAATTATTATTAAAAATAGAGGATCTTTATTTTTTATTAATAAATTTTTTAATAAAATATTAGATATTATAGTTTATATAAAATTTGACTTTATTAATATATAACGTATTCCACAAACAAGCGGACCACACAAGCGAGCAGACCATCTCTCAACACCAGTACAACCACTCTTTTTCTACACCATATTACCTTTATAACCATTATTATAGCTATTATTATAACTAAATTCTAAATTATTTTAGCTATTAAAGTTCTGGAAAAAGATTAAAAATTAAATATTCAAACTACTACTAAACTTTATAATATCCCTTATACTACTCTATTATACCAGTATAACAGTTATATTTTAAAAATAGACAATATTTCTAAATCACAAAACCTTACAAAATTAAAAGAAGACATTATTATTCAATATATACTTAAACTATTTATATAGTCTTTTTATCCTAGGTTAAATAATATGAAAGATATAGCCAACCAGCTACTATCAACATATGTTAACAATAGCACACAACACATCAGTAAAAATTAGGTAGTAAACTTTGTAAAATGCTACCCAAAACTCCAAATACATCTATCCAAAAAATACAACTACTAGTAAGTTAAATACAAAAACCCAGATTTTATTCAAAAGTAGTTTCAGCTTTTACAAGTAATAAAAACAAAATATAATATTACAAACAATAATATCTATAACTTTAATAAAATAGACTTCACAATAGACATAATTTCTACAACTACAATTATTATAGGAACTGAAATACACAATAAAGCTAAGCTAGTACAGCCTAGGAATCACAAATAAGTAACAATCATTCAGAAGATAAGTACAAAAAATTGGGTAGTACCACCATTTATTATCCTAACTGGTCAACACCATTTAACTAGTTAATATACAGAGACCAACTTACCAAATAACTAGGTTATTATACTCTCCAATAATAGTTGGATAATAAATAAAGTTGCTATAAAATAGTTAAAACATTTCAACCACTTTACAGTGCAGTGCTATATTTCAAACTACCAGCTATTAGTCCTAAATAGTCATAATAACCACCACTCAACATCTTTTAAGTTTTATTATCAAGAACATAAAATTATTATAGTCTGCATGCCACCACATTCTTCACATCTTCTTCAACTGTTAGATGTTGGGTGCTTTGGGCTATTGAAGCAGGCATATAATTGCCAGATAGAAGACTTGATGCATACACATATCAACCATATCAGCAAGCTAAAATTCCTCTCTAAATTCTACAAGACATTTACTACTACAATAACACCTAAGAATATACACAGTAGTTTTGCTAAAACTGGTATTATACCTTATGATCTTAACAAAATTCTCTTAAAGCTAGATATACAGCTGCTAGTATCTACTCCAATGAATTCACATCCTAATACCACAAATACAGCAACCACCTGGACAACAAAAACCCCAATAAATTCTTCAGAAACTAACCTACAATCAGAACTTATTAAAAATTAGATTACCTAGTATTAGGATAACTCTCCAATATTATTATTAGCTGCTGTAGACCAATTCACTAAAGGGGTGTAGATAATAATACACTAGTTAGTGTTTATACAAACAAAGAACACAATACTGTATTCTATTAATAAGATATTAAGCAAACACCAGCAGACAAAAAAACAGTATATACAACATAAAGGCACGCTTACCATACACCAGGCTAATAAAATCCTAGATAATAATACTATAAGTAAGCAAGATAAACAGATAAAACATCTAAACCATCAAAACAGCCCCCAACCAAAAGCCACCTCTAGAAAAATAATTTGTTACAGCAATTGTAGTAAACCTAGACATAACATTCGAACATACCAGCAGACATTTTAAGCATATAACCAAACAAATTAGCATATATATAGCCCAATGTAATAGTAGTGTGGCTATGAAGCCAGTGTTTTTGCTGGGGTGGGGTGTTGAGGTGGTCCGCTCGCTTGTGTGGTCCGCTCGCTTGTGGAATACGTTATTATAATATTAAGATTAATTTTAAAAAAAAATAAAAAATTGTTTTTAAAATTAAATATAAATTATTTAAATATTTAGTTATATTTTTTAAATTGATTAATATATTTATAATTTTTTAAATATTTATAAATTATGTTTTAAGAAAATATATTAATAATATATATATAATATATTTAAATAATATTTTTATTTATAATATAAATTTTAATAAATATTAAAAATATATTAATTAAATTTTTAAAATTTTAAATTAATATAAGTTTAAGGTTAAGTTAAAAAAATCTAAATTTAAAATTATTAAAATTAAATTTTTAAAAATTATTATAATTTTAAATAATATATAAATAAATTTAAAAAAGGTATAAATTATATAAGATTAATTAATATTTAAAATATTTAAAAAAATATAAATTTTTTTAAAATTATATAATTATTATTAATAATTTATTTAAAAATATAATTATTTAGCTCTTATTTTTTTAAAATTAATAAAAAAAAATATATAATTTAAGATGATTAAGGAAAAAATTAAAGCTTTTTAAATCTTAAAGAATATCTTTATTTTAATATTAATTTTTAAATTTTATAATTTAAAATTATTAATATAAATAGAAGCTAATACTTTTATAATAATTCTAAAAGTTTATTTATTATAGAAATAATTTAATTAAAAATACTACTTTATTATTTATTTATTATATAAATTTAATATTATAGAAATTAGATATTTAATATATAATAAAAATTTATAATTATTTTATATATTTATAAAAAATAGAAAATTTATTTATAAATTATAGAATTATTTAAAATATTTTTAAATTATAAGAATTTTATTTATTTTTTAATAATAAAAGAATTTAGTAAATATTAAGTTCAATAATAGGAAATATTTAATAAATATAATATAAAAATTATCTATTTTAAAAAAGAAAAAATATTAGAATTAATATTATTAATTAATAATTTGATTTAATAGAAAATATTTTTATAAATAAAAAAATAATTTTAGAATAATATAAAAATATTATTATTATTAATAAGGAATTTAATTTTATTATTTATAAAATTAAATTTAAACTAGTTATTAAATTTAAAGAAAACTATTAAAAGGATATAATAATAAAAAAAAATATTTTAAAATTTTAAAAAAATTATTATATTTTTTATTTTAAAAAATGGATATATTTTTTTAAAAGATTGTTTCAATATTTTAAATAAAAAATTGTAATTTAAAATCTTATAATTATATTATAATATATTTATATATAAATATTTAGGAATTAAAAGAATATAAGAATTTATTATATAATAATATTTTTAGTTTAAAATAAGATAATAAATTAAATAATATATTAAAATATATAATCTATATTTAAGAAATAAATTAGCAAAATATATATTATATAAATATCTATAATTTAATAAGATATTTAGTAAATTATTTTAAATTATAATTTATAATTTTATAACGTACTCCACAAGCGAGCGGAACACACAAGCGAGCGGAACACCTCTTGACACTGGTTTGACTACTCCTCTTTTGTATTATATACCTCTATAGCTATCATTATGGCTGCCACCATAACTGAATCTTGAGTTATTCTAGTTATTAAAACTCTAGAACAAAATTAAAAATTAAGTATTTAAATTATTGTTAAGTTTTATAATATTTTTTATATAATTTTAGTTTATTGGTATAATAGCTACTTTTTATAGAGTAATAGTATTCTAAAATCATAAAATCTTATATAATTAGAAGAGAATATTATTGTTTAATATATATTTAAGCTATATATGTGATTTTTTTATTTTAGATTAGATAATATAAAAGATATGGCTAATTAGTTACTATTAATATATACTAGTAATAATATGTGATGTGTTGGTAAAAATTAGATAATAAATTTTATAAAATATTGTCTAGAGCTTTAGATGTGTTTATCTAAAAAATATAATTATTAGCAAATTAAATATAAAAACCTAGATTTTATTTAAAAATAATTTTAGTTTATATAAATAATAAAAGCAAAGTATGGTATTGTGGATAATAATATTTATAATTTTAATAAAATAGGCTTTATAATAGATATAATCTTTATAACTATGGTTGTTATAGGAATTAAAATATATAATAAAGCTAAGCTGGTACAACCTGGGAATTATAAATAGACAATAATTATTTAGAGGATAGATATAAAAAGTTAAATAATACTACTATTTATTATCTTAACTAATTAATACTATCTAGCTAACTAGTATATAAAGACTAACTTACTAAATAATTAGACTATTATACTCTCTAATAATAATTAAACAATAAATAAAGTTGTTATAAAATAATTAAAGTATTTTAACTAATTTATAGTGTAGTATTGTATTTCAGACTACTAATTATTAATTCTAAATGGTTATAAAAGCTATTATTTAGTAGTTTTTAAGCTTTACTACTAAAAGTATAAGATTATTATAGTTTATATATTATTATATTCTTTATATTTTTTTTAGTTATTGGATATTAGATGCTTTGGGCTATTGAAGTAGATATATAGTTGCTAAGTAGAGGATTTAATATATATATATGTTAATCATATTAATAAGCTAAAGTTTCTTTCTGGGTTTTATAAAATATTTATTATTATAATAATATTTAAGAATATATGTAGTAATTTTGCTGGAGCTGGTATTATACCCTATGATCTTGATAGGGTTTTTTTAAAGCTAAATGTGTAGCTACTAGTATTTATCTTAATAAATTCACATCCTAGTACTGTAAATATAGTAACCACTTAGATAATAAAAATGCTAATGAATTCTTTAGAAGCTGGTCTATAATTAAAATTCATCAAAAACTAGATTATTTAGTATTAGGATAGTTTTTTAATATTATTACTAGCTGCTGTAGATTAATTTATTAAAAAAATATAGATAATAATATACTAGCTGGTGTTTATATATATAAAAAATACAATATTATATACTACTATTAAGATACTAAGTAAATATTAATAAACAAAAAAATAATATATATAATATAAAAATATATTTACTATATATTAGGTTAATGAAATCTTAAATAATAATATTATAAATAAATAAAGTAAGCAGATAAAATATCCAAACCATTAAAATAACCCTTAGCTAAAAACTATCTCTAAAAAGATAATTTATTATAATAATTATAATAAGTTTAAACATAATATTTAAATATATTAGTAGGTATCTTAAATATATAATTAAATAAACTAGTATATATATAACTCAGTATAATAGTAGTATGGCTGTAAAGCCAGTGTTTTTGCTGGGGTGGGGTGTTGAGGTGTTCCGCTCACTTGTGTGTTCCGCTCGCTTGTGGAGTACGTTATAAAGATTATTTTATTTAAAAGATTTTTTAATAAATTAAATTTATAATAAAATTTTAATTATTATTTATAAATTTATTAAGATTATTATCTTAGAATTTTAGAATAATTTTTAAAAAATAAAATAACTTTTAATAGTTTATAATAAATAAATATTTAGTTAATATAAATTATAAAAAAAATATATTTATAATAGAAATCTTTTCTTTAATAATAAATATTAGAAATATATTATAAATATTTTAAATATTAAACTTAATATAATAATAAAAAAAAAAGTCTAAATTAATAAAGTATTAGAATAAATAATTTAAATAATAAAAATTTATTTTAGATTATTTTTAAATTATATATAAAATAATTAGATAAAATTGTTATTTATAATAGAATTTATTTATAATTTATTAAAATATTTAGTTATAAATTATATATTTTATAAGGTATTATAAGGCTAAAATCTATAAATTATATAATTAATTTTATTTATAAAAGAAGAAATTCTTAGTATTCAAGAATACTTTAAAACTATAAGTAAACTTTATAAATATTTAAAAAATAATTTGAATTTTATAATCTAAATTATATTTTACTATTATAATAAAAAAAAAATAAAAACTTTTTTTTTAAAAAAAGAAAATAAAATATATTGATTTATAAAAAATATTAAAATAAAGAAATTTAATTAAAAATTTAATTTTTAAAAATTTGGATTATATACTATAACTAAGAAACTAAATAAATATTTTTTTAAATTCTATATTTTTAGAAATTTTAAAATTTATAAAATATTTTATATTATTTTATTTAAATTTATATTTGATAAATTTAAAAAAAAAAAAATAATTTAAAAATTAAAAAAAATAATTATAATAAATATAAAATTAAAAAAATCTTAGATTATAGAAATAATCTAGAGATATTAGTTAATAAATTTTTAATTAAATAAAAAGATTATTTATTAAAAGAAGATTTATAATAATTAAAAGATAATATTTTATTAGAATTTATTAAATAATATTTTAATAAATTTAATGTTTATTAAATAAGATAAAACCTACTATTATAATAATTTTGAAGAAGATTTAAAAAGAATATTAGAAATATAAAAAATTAATTATAATAGTATAATTATATTTAATAAATTTATTTTATTTTAGAATTATATTTTTTAATATTAAAATTATTATTAGATATAAGAAATTTGTATATATATAGAATTTTTTTTTTTTAAAATATAAATTAATTTGTTTATAATTTTGTAAATATTATTTTAATAATAAGAAATCTTATTTAAAATATTAATATTTGTTTAAATTTTAAAATAAAAATATAATATAGCTGTTATGGGATAATAGCGCAACACCTGAATATCCTGCATAGATCAGATTTCCATATAGATATTTAGTCTATATAGTACATAAAGTAATGGTGTATTTATATACTATATAAAATAGATTTTTATATAGGATATATAATTATGTAGATTTATTCTATATAGATTATTAATCTATATAATATATTTTATTATAACGTCAATGATAAGCGAACGGATCAGACAAGCGAGCGGATCACCTCACCACACCTACGCGCCCACCACTCCTCCTATACTTTATACCTCCACAACCACCGCAATGCCTGCCTCTACAACCAAATCCAAAGTTCTTCTAATTATTAAAACTATAAAAAAAAACCAAGAATTAAGTATTCAAGCTACTATTAAGTATTATAATATCTTTTATACTATCTTAGTCTACCAATATAATAGCTGCTCTTTATAATATAACAGTATTTCTAAATTATAAAATCTTACAAAATTAAAAGAAAATACTATTATTCAATATATATTTAAGTTATGTATACAGTCTTTTTATTTTAGGCTGGGTAATATAAAAAATATAGCCAATTAACTGCTGCTAGCATATAGTAACAATAGTATATAATATATTAGTAAAAAATAAACTAATAACTTTATTAAACACCATCTAAAGCTATAGATATATTTATCTAAAAAGTATGATTACTAGTAAACAAAATATAAAGATCCTATATTTATTAATAAATAGTTTTAGTTAATAAAGACTATAAAAACTAAGTACAGTATTATAGATAATAATATTTATAATTTTGATAAAACTAGCTTTATAATAAATATAATATCTATAACTATTATTATTATAGATATTAAAATATATAATAAAGCTAAATTAGTATAGTCTAGGAATTATAAATGGATAATAATTATCTAGGAGATAAGCATAAAAGGTTGGGCAGTGCCGCCATTTATTATCCTTGTTAGGTAACACCATTTAGCTAGCTAGTATATAGTAATAAAACTATTAATAGATTAAATTATTATGTTTTCTAATAACAGTTAAATGATAAATAAACTTATTCTATAATAGCTAAAATATTTTAATAAATTTATAATATAATACTATATTTCAGATTATTAGTTATTAATCTTAGATAATCATAAAAGTTACTATTTTGTTATCTTTAAACTATATTACTAAAAATATAAGATTATTATAATCTATATACTACTATATTTATTGTATATCTTTTAGTTATTAGATATTAACTACTTTAAACCATTAAAATAGATATATAGCTATAAAATAGAAAACTTAGTATATATATATATTAATTATATTTTTAAGTTGGAGTTTCTTACTGGGTTCTATAAGGTGTTTATTGTTGTAATAACACTTAAAAACATATATAGTAGCTTTGCTGGAGCTAGTATTATATCTTATAACCCTAATAGAGTTTTATTAAAATTAGATATATAGTTGCTAGCAGCTACTTTAGTAAATTTATGTTCAGATACTGTGAATATGGTAGTTACCTGGACTATAAAAACATTATTAAATTTATTAGAAATTAATCTATAAGTAGGCTTGATCAAAAACTAAATTATTTAGTATTAAAATAGCTTTTCTATATTACTGTTAATAGCTGTGGATTAGTTGTTTAAAGAGATATAAACTATAATATATTAATTAACACTTATATGTGTAGAGAATATAATATTACACTCTACTAATAAAGTATTAAGTAAATAGTAATAGGTAAAAAAATAATATATATAATATAAAGATATATTTATTATATATTAAATAAGTAATATACTAGACTAAGATACTATAAATAAATAGTATAAGTAAATAAAGTTAAAAAACTATTAAAATAATATATAGTTAAAAGAAGATTTTAAAAAAGTATTATATTATAGTTAATACAATAGAGCTAAGCATAATATTTAAATATATTAAGAGATATCTTAAGCATATAAATAAGTTATTTAGTATATATCTAGCCTAAAGCTATAGTATTATAGTGGTAAAATCAGTATTTTCGTTGAGATGGGGTGGTGAGGTGATCCGCTCACTTGTCTGATCCGTTCGCTTATCATTGACGTTATAGGTAGTAAGATTATATAGATAATATAGTTATATGGAATTTTGGATTATATAGAAGAATATTATTATATAAAAATATTATTATTATAATATTTTTTTTTAAATAAAAGTTATTATAATAATTTATAATTATATAAATATTTAGTATTTAGGGTATTTAATACTTAGTTAAATATTGAATAAAATAAATATTAAGTTATTTAGGTAATATATTAATATATTTCTACTAGTTTATATATTAAGATATTATATATATAAATTAGTATATTTTATTTTGGGATTAATAGTTTTTTTTTTAAAAACTATTAATTAATATTTAAATTATAGTATTTTAATAATTAATTTATTTACTATTATTATTATATATTTTATTTTAATAATAATTATTATATTTAATATATATTTATTTTTTATTATTAAGAATTTATATAGTAATAATTAAGAGTTAAGAATTTTAAAATAAAATATATTTAATTTGGTTTTAGGTTAAAATATAATATTTTAATTAATTATTTTTAGTAAATAAAAAAAAATAATAAGTATATAATAATTTTTAATATAATTTATAAATTTTTTTTAGTATATAAAGATAAAATAGAATTCTATAGTATAAAATTATAAAAATATTTTATAAATAATAGTAACTTTGAATTAATATTAAATAATAAAAATAATAAGTATAAAAGATTTATTAATAATTTCTATATTTTAGAAATATATAAATAAAGAATAATTATAATAATAATTTAAATAATACTATATATATAAAGAGGTAATAGTATAAAACCTAATTTTCTTAAATTAATTAGTAAATATATAGATAGTCTATAAAAATACCAAAATAAATTAATAGTAAATATTAGAATATAAATTTTAAAAGAAATAAATAGTGTTATATTAGAAGATAATATTAAATAAAAGCTAGAATAAAGTTTTGAAATAATATAATAAAAAATTATTATAATATATTAATAATATATTTAAATAGTTTTAAAAATAGTTAACAATATTAAAGTAATTATGTTAGAAAACTTTAAAAAAATAATAAAATATAAAAAAACTTTAATTAATATCTAAATAAATAATATTATTATTTAAAGATTTTTACTATTTATTATATTCAGATTTATATAGATTAATAGATTAAAAACCCAAAAAATAAAAAATTTAATTACCTTTATAACAATATTTAATAAGATATTTAAAATAGGAGATCTAATTAAATATAGAGAATAATCTAAGAAATTTGATTAATTTTTTAATTAGCTTAATAATTATTTTTTTTTTTATTCTAAATGATTTTCTATAGATTGATATAAGATCTTTTTTATAAAAATATATTTAAAAAAAAATATTCTTAATATTTATCTATTATATAAATAAATATATGATAAAATAATAAAGAAAAATTATAAGATAAAAATCTTAAAAATTTTAAAAGTTTTTAATATTTTTTAAAATTTATAAACTTCTTTAAACAAAAATATAAATATAAAATTAAAATTAAAAATTTTTTTAAAAAATTTAACTAATTTAAATAAATTAGATTAATATAATTTTATTTTTAATAATTTAATTAATATATATTTTTTATTAAATATAATAATAATATTTTATTTTATAAAACTAAAGAAGGATTTAAACTTAATTTAAAAATAAAAATTATTAAATAAAAATTTTTAAAAAAAAATATAATTTATTATAAAATATAGATTATAGCTATTAAACTAAATAATATACTATATTAATTTTAAAAAAATTTATAATAAAAGAAATTATATTATAATCTCAATAAATATTATTTTAATAAATATATTAAGAAATCTTAATAAAACTAAATCTAAATTAAAAAATTATTTTAAAAATTAAATAAAATTTATAGATTAAAATCTATAAATCTTAATATAATATAATATTAGAAATTAAAAAAATTTAATATATTATTCTATTATTAATATAATAAAATAAGATATATTAAATAAAATTATGGTAAAACATAAAAAAAAGGAAATTTTTAGAAATAATTTTATTAAAAAAAATAATTTAAAATAATAAGATAATTATTTATTT
>JAGTWJ010000021.1:0-22311 GCA_020064725.1 Drechslerella dactyloides
TATTAATACTATACAACTTATTTATATCTTATTAAGATAATAATAAATATTTATAATTTTTATAAAATATTATAACTATTTTATATTAATTTTAATTACTACTATATATTAGTAGTAAATTATAGTTAAATCTAGTATTAATATTAGTATAAATTTATAATATTATTTATAATCTTATTTATAATAATAATAAATATAAATTATCAAAACCAAACAATTTAAAAAAAATATATCTATAACAGATTATATTTATAATTAGAACCATAAATAATAAATACTTATAAAATATAAAATATTATTATATATTCTAATTTATTATATATAATTAATAACATAATTATAATCAAAGATTTTATTATTTTCTCTTAATTATATTAAATTATATATTAGAAGATAAGATTTAAATATACTCTTATTTTTAATAAATAGATATTTACATCCAATCCTCTTTTAGTTTATAAATTAAGCTCAGCATATTATATATAAGTCTTGATATCTTTAATAAATTTAAACAATATTTTATTTGATTAGGAGAGATATTATTTTTATTTATATTAACTTTTACTATATAGATATTAAGCCATTTAAATCTAGAACTATAATATTTTACAAAAATAGATATTTATATTTAAAAAAAAAAAAGCCTAGATCTATATATAATCAAAATCTTAATTATAATTATTATAATTTTATTATAATTATGATTATCATCAGGCTTGTCTTAAGATTGGGATACTTGGGAGTTAGTAGAATAACATATATAGATATTATAAAAGACCTAGAGCTTCTTATATAGGTATAGATAGTTATCCACTTTAGTAAAGACCTAGGTAATTCTCTTCATAAGGCCTAACAAGCCTACTACTACAACATTCAGGCCTAAGACTGTATCAATAGAAGGTAGAGCAATTTTAACTTCATATATCTCCTCCCAGCAAAAATTTCAAAACATGATAATGGGGTGGGCCTAGAAACCAATTGGGTAGGGGTGGCCTTAACAAATTTATATTCTGGAGTAATATATATAAATCAGAGTTAACAATAAGCAGATTATCAATCTTGAGTATATTGTTTGCTATAATACCATTTAAAACAGAGGAAGACATAAGAGCCACTATAGGCAAACCTGATGGTTAAACTGAAGAGTTCAACCCCCAAAAAGATATCAATATCCACCAAAATAGCCCTATATTTCCTTTATAACCTTATTCCAGAAAGTAAGATGGGTACTTTAGATAAATAATAATATATAACCTAAAAATATTTATATAAAAGCAAAATTAGAATAGATATAGTATTAAATATTAATATATAAATTTAATCAATATAAAAAATATAAATAAAGATAAGTAATTAATTTTAATTATTTTTTAATTAATATATAAAAAATTATAAACAAAGATTAATTTAAAAGATAATCTTAATACAAATCAAGTTCTTTAGAAAATAAATTAATATAGATTTTCTTATATTTATAAAAATGGTTACTACACCATCTATATAATTAATAGATTTTTAACTATTTTATTTAATTGTTTAAACTTAATTTTTATAAAACTATATATATATATTGTTAGCTTTTTTTTATAAAAATCTAAAATAATGTTTTTTGTAATAAAATTATCCTAACCAGTTAAGAAAAATAGAAAATTTATTTATAATAATATATTATTTTTAAAAATAATATAAAATATTTATCAAAAATTTTAGTATATTATAATATATATTATTTTAATTAGGTAGATAATTGCTCTGTTATATTTTTGATGTTTATCTTAATGGGTAGGTTTTTGTAGATAATTATTTATTTTTTTTAATCATATTTTTAAAAAATTATGATTTATAATTAAATATAGATAACTTGAATTAATATATGTGGTGGGAAGCTTAGCTTTGTTTTATGAATATATTATAGAGTCTTTTATTTTTAATACTTTTATAAAGATTTACTATTTATTTTTTTTAGTTTTTTTAAATGAATACTGATTTAACTTATATATATATATAGTTAATATATTACTTTTGTTATTATATATACTAAACAATACATTTTATTGTGGAATTTAAGATTATAATAATTAATTCTTTAGATATTTATAACAATCTATAGTGTTTTTTAAATTTGAAGTAGTAGTATAAAATTTGGTAATTATAACAAAATTATGTAGTAAATTAGTATTGATAAGGCTTTATAGGTACTAAGTTGTGAAGTTTGAAGTTAATCTTGAAGTTAGCTTGGTTGGTTTGGTGGACTTAAGCAAAATATGTGTGTTTGGGGTTGGCCTAATATAATTATTAATAATTAGCAACTATCTAAATCTTATTAGTATTTTCTATACTAAAATTAACTATTATTTTATCATAGGCTTCTTTTTTAGTGAACTTCTCCTATATTTTCTCTTAGTTTTGTAGTTCTAGAGTATCAGAATTATATTTAATTTTGTTATTATATATACTACTTATTGAATTATTATTTGTTTTACTAAAATCAAAGTTTATATTGGATATGGGGGGGCTTAATAGGGGATTAAGGGATTTATCATATTACCTGGCATAAGCCTTTTCTCCAAATCTATTAAATTCTTTTTTAACAAGATTTTCTCCTAATATTTAATATAGTATCTATTTTTTTTTTATTATTATAAATATAATCTATATTTTATTAATTTACTCAAACTCTTCCTATATTTATTATAATATATAATAAATTTATTTATAATATATATATTTTTCTAATTTTCTTTATTAAAATTATTCTTTACTTAGAATATATCCTTAATCTTAATAAGTTTATTAATAAGATATTTTTTTAATTAATAATTTTTTTTATTATAAATCTAGTATATATTTAACACTTTATTACTATTGATACTAAGTGTAATTCTATTAATAAAAAATCCATTAATAATTTTTTTTATATTATAATTTTTAACAAAAATCATCTTTTACTTTACTTTCCTTTTCTAGAATTTATATTTATATTAAAAATATATTTTTTCTTTATCACAAATTTTTATCTATTATTACTATTTTTAAAAGTATATTAAATTTTTTTTTTTAATTATTATATAATTTTTAAAAATATTATTAATTTTTAAAAAAAATTAAAATAACTTACCTTTTTTTATTTTTTTTATTTATTATTATATATTTTCTTATAAATTTCTAATAAAAAGATATTTTTATTTTATAAATCTTCAAACTATCTTTTTTAATAAAATCAATAGTAGAATAAAATTCTAGTATATAATAAAAACTATTGTTAATAAACTAAATCTAAACATCCAAATCTATAATACTTATTAAAATTAATTTTTTAAAGCTTTTAATTAAAATATTTAATAAATATATAACTATTATTTTATAAAAAAATATTTTATAAACAATTATCAAAAAATTCAATATAAACTATATAAAATCTTTTTTAATAATTTAAATTTATTGATTAATATAGTTATTAAATAATCCTTATTAATTTAAGATAATAAATATATTATATAATAGTAATATTTTTATATAAATATTATCATAATATAGTTTTAATTTATATAAGTTTTTATTTATTATAGATAGTATCTTTAATATATTTAATAAATATGTTAGTATATTTAAGATTAAAAATATATACCAGTTTAAAAAAACTAATCTTCTTTAGTTTTAAAGCTTTAGTCTTTTTTTTATTATTAGCTACCTTATTTATTTTATTAATTTAGATTATATCTTTATATAAATTATGAATTAATCTGGGATTTAAGGTGTTAGAGGTGTCAGATTTATTAAGCTTAACATCATCCTGCTTTAGCCTCCGGTTTGACCTCTGGTTTGACCCCCAGTACCTGCATTACTAGTCAACATCTTGACCTTTTGGGTGGGAATTATGAAGGGATGATTCATCTTTTCTTCTTATAGAGATGATTCTTTTTGTTCAAGATCTTCAGAATCTAAACAACATCTTTTTAATAATAAATTATTCTCTAACTCTAATTATATTAATATTAATTCTAAAGATTCTGGAATTCTCATTTTTGTTTCTTCTTTGAATTCAAAACCTGATTATCTTGTGAAAAGATTGTATAGTGTTTGTCTTACGCCAGTAAGATGCTCAAACCTTCCCTAAGTCTTAACTATATGGGCCTTGTTAGCTGCTGACCAGGCCTACCTTCAGAGGGCCTAAATATCTTCTGATTATTAGTAATATCTTAATCCTAATTATTGTCCTGATTTTCATAATATTATCTTAATTATCATAATTATCCTCAATAATTATTTATTCCTCTAAGATTATCTTAGATTCTACTATATTATTGGAGTTAGTTTAAAATAAATTTTTTATATATTTTCTTTTATATTTTTTAATTATTAAGTTAAATATCAAGTTATTATTCTAATTAAATAGTTGTAGTTATAAATTAAGATTTTGAATATAATTATATATTATAATTAATATTATAGATGTTAGTTATTTTTGTATAAAGTTAATAGATTGGTTAAATAGTTTTATAAATATAGTAAGTTATTTCTTGAATTTAATTTAAGTAAAATCCTTTTAACTATATAATTATATTTAGATACTCTTATATTGTTAATAAAGAATTATATCTATACCAAAAATATAATTTAGTAATCTATATATAAACTTCAAGAATAATATTTATTTAATTAAAATTAATTAAAAATTGTTTTTTAATAAAATATAATAAATAATAATAGCTTAGTTTCTTTCTAAAGTTTCTTGTAAAAGAACATATTTAGGGGGTAGAAATTATATTATTTTTAATATCTTATTGATTTTAATAAAGTTATTTTGCTGGTTTGTTTGGTTCTTATAAAGATTAGTAGTATTAATCTAATAAAATTTATATATTATAAGTATAGGTTTAAAAATAAATAGAAAATGGAATCAATTATAAATATATAAAAGATTTCTTAAACTAGAATTAAGTTATCTATATATTATATATAAAAAGATAAAGAGATATAGACAGTACATAATAAAATAAAGATTAAGATATATATATAGATAAGAAGTGGTAATATATTAGTAAAGATATAGTAAATAAATTTAGAAATTTTTTAAACTTTAGTAGTTAAAACCCCATAAAAATACTTCTCTTTTTTAATAAATTATAACAACACCACAAAATGAAAAAAAGATAATTTAAATAAGTAAAAATACCTATTCAATATCCTAAACACATTCTAAAATTCTAAGTATAATTTTATCAAATAAAAAAAAATTAATTAAAGTTAAAATTTACAATAAACTAACAAAATATAAAAAAAAAAAATTAGATATAATTCAAAAAAAAACTTATTTTTATAATTTAATATATAATTAAAATTATTTAAAACTTACCTAGACTAAACAAATTACTTAATTTAGTTTTTAAATATATAATAGATTATAATAATTAATATTATTAAATAAAGTCTATTGGGTGGGTTCTATAAGTTAAAATTGATAATAATAGAAAAGAATCTTCATCTTATACATTTATTAGTAAACTACATACAGTGAGCCAGGCTTGGCATTCCGGCCAGCCACATCCGGTCCACAACCCCACAAATAGTAATAATATAAATTTTAATATTTAATATAATATTTTTTTAATATATATATATTATTAAATATAATTAATATTAGTTTATATTATATTATATATATATTTTAAAATTATTTTATAAGATTTTATTATATAAAAAAAAATAAAAAAATAAATTTATTATTTTTGTAATTCTATTTCTTTATTTTTTTATAGGTTTTTTTTTTTATTTTTTATTATAGTAATAATATATGTTATCTATTTTAATTATTAAAAAATATTAACTTTTAAACTAGTTATATTATATTTTTGTTTTAAAGTTTAGATAAATATAATATTTTAAATAAGATTTTTTAATTAGAATAATATTTATAAAATTATAAATAAATTAATTTATATTTTAGAAAAAGATGAATTTTGTGTATATAGAAATTTTTATATTTAATAATAGTTTTAATATTAAAAATATAATTTTAAAATAAAGTAAATTTATTTAGTATAATTATATAATTATTATTAATTTTTATATTTTTATTATTTTTTTTTAAATCTTCTTTAAAATTATTATAATAGTAGGTTTTATTTATTTAATAAATATTAAATTTATTAAAATATTATTAATAAATTTTAGTATATTGTTTTCTAATTATTATAATTTTTTTAGTAGATAATTTTTTATTTAATTAAAATTTATTAATTAATATTTCTAGGTTATTTTTATAATCTAGAATTTTTTAATTTTATATTTATTATAATTATTTTTCTTAATTTTTAGGTTATTTTTTTTTTTTTAAGTCTATTAAGTATAGGTTTAAATAAAATAATATAAAATATTTATAAATTCTAAAATTTTTAAAAATATAAATTTAAAAAAATATTTATTCAATTTTTTAGTTATAATATATAGTCTAAGTTTTTAAAAATTAAATTTTTAATTAAGTTTCTTTATTTTATATTTTTTATAAATAGATATATTTTATTTTTTTTTAAAAAAAAAAAAAAATTTTATCCTCTTTCTATTATAATAATAAGATATAGTTTTGACTATAAAATGTAAATTATTTTTTTAATATTTATAAAATTTATTTATAAATTTAAAATATTTTTTAGTATTAGGATTTTTTTTGTATAAGTAGAACTAGTTATATAATTTATAGGTTTTAACCTTATAATATTTTATAAAATATATAATTTATAGTTAAGTATTTAATAAATTGTAAATAAATTTTATTATAAATAATAATTTTATTTAATTATTTTATATATAATTAAAAATAATTTAAAATAGATTTTTATTATTTAAATTATTTATTTAATATTTTATTAATTTAAAATTTTTTTTTTTTATTATATTAAATTTAGTGTTTAAGATATTTATAAATATTTTTAATATTTATTATTTGTTATGAGATAACAGCGCAGCACCTGAATATCTTGTACAGACCTGATTCCTATACTAATGCCCAGTCTATTTAGTATATAAATAATAATATATTATATATTTTATAAATTAAATTTCTATATTAGATATATATCTATATAGTATATCTTATATAAATAATAAGACTATATAAGATATACTATTATATAAAAAAAATATATATTATATTTCTTTTAATATGAAAACTATATAATAACTTATAATATAATATACTTCCTACTTTTATTTCTTAAGAAAATAGAAGTAGGGAGTAAGTAATATCTAGAAATAAAAAATATAATATATAATATATTTTTATTATTTTATATATTAGATATTATGTATTTAATTAGTTTATTTATTAATTAATAATAACTTTTTTTGGGATTTTATTAATTAATATTTAAATTATAATATTTAATAAATAGTTTATTTTTATATTATTATTTATATTTTATTTTAATAGTTATTATTATATTTAATATATATATATTTTTTTTTATTAAAAAATTATATATAATAATAATAAAAATTAAAGATTTTAAAATAAAGTATATTAATTTAGTTTAAATTAAAATATAATATTTTAATTAATTATTTTTAATAAATAAAAAAAATAAAAAAATATATAATAATTTTTAGTATAATTTATAAGTTTTTATAATATATAAAAATAATATAGAATTCTATAATATAAAATTATAAAAATTATTTATAATAATAATTTTAAATTAATATAAATAATAAAAATAATGAATATAAAAAATCTATTAATAACTTCTATATCTTAAAATATATAAATAAAGAATAACCATAATAATAATTTAAATAATATTATATATATAAAAATAATAATATAATAAATTTTAATCTTTTTAAATTAATTAGTAAATATATAGATAGTTTATAAAAATACAAAAATAAACTTATAATAGATATAAAAATATAAATCTTAAAAAAAATAAATAATATATATTAAAATATAATATTAAATAAGAGCTAAAATAGAATTTTAAAATAATATAATAAAAAATATTATAAATATTAATAATATATATAAATAATCTTAATAATAATCAATACTATTAAAATAATATATTAGAAAATTTTATAAAATAATAGAATATATTAAAAATTAATTAATATCTAAATAAATAATATTACTATTTAAAATTATATATTATATCTAATCTTGATTTATACTAATTATAAATTAAAAACCTAAAAAATAAAATTATAATTATCTCTATAATAATATATATAAGATATTAAAAATAGAAAATCTAATTAGATATAAAAAAATAATTTAAGAAATTTAATTAATTTTTTAATTAATTTAATAATTATTTTTTTTTTTTAAATAATTTACTATAGAATAGTATAAAATCTGCTTTATAAGTATATTTTAAAAAAAATATTTTAATATTTATTTAATATATAAATAGATATATATGAAAATATTAAAAGAAGATTATAAAATATAAATTTTTTAAATAGAAATATAGATATAAAAATAAAATTAAAAAAACTTTTAAGAAATTTGACTAATTTAAATAAATAAGATTAATATAATTTTATTTTTAATTATTTAATTAATATATACTTTTACTAAATATAATAATAATATTTATATTATAAAATTAGGAAAAAACTTAAATTTAACTTAAAAATAAAAATTATTAAATAGAAATTTTTAAAAAAAAAATAATTTATTATAAAATATAGATTATAATTATTAAATTAGATAATATATTATATTAATTTTAAAAAGGTTTGTAATAAAAAAACTATATTATAATCTAAATAAATATTATTTAATAAATATACTAAGAAATTTTAATAGAACTAGATTTGAATTAGAAAATTATTTTAAAAATTAAATAAAATTATAGATTAAAATTTATAAATTTTAATATAATATAATATTAAAATTAAAAAAAATTTAATATACTACTTTATTATTAATATAATAACATAAAATATATTAAATAAGATTATTTTAAAAATAAAAAAAAAAAAACTTTTAAAAATAATTTTATTAAAAAAAGTAATTTAGAATAATAAGATAATTATTATTTTAAAGATTTTGATATAATAATAAATAAAATATAAAGATATATATTTTTGAAATTAGATTAATCTAATATTAAAATATTGTTTAAGAAATTAATATATTATTAAATAAAATCTTATTTATTTATAATATTTAATTAAAAACAAAAAAATTTAATTAATTATAAAGTAATTTTGTATTTAAAATCTATATAGTTTACTAAATAAGTTTAGATAAAATATTTATAAAAAAATATTAATAATATAAAAGTTTTAATAAAAATAATTTAAATATTATTTATTTGATTATATTTTTGATTTAATTTAATTAATTATAATAAAAATTAATTTTTAGAAATCTTAGAAATTGTAATAATAAATATTATATTAAATAAAAATAATAAAAAAAAATAATTAATAATAATATAAGAGAATTGATTTTATAAATAATCTTTTTTTAATAATATACTTAGAATTATAAACTTTTAATTTATATTAAATATAGATTTAATATATTTTTAAAAAATGAATTATTTATAAAATATTTAAGATTAATATTTATTAAAATTATTAATAATAATAAAATATAATATTATTAGATGTTAATATATAAAAAATACAAAATAAAATACTTTTAGTTATATTAAAAATATTTATTATTATATAATTATTTTTATCGTTAATATTTTATTGATTAATAGGAAATTTATTAATTTTAAATAAAATAAGAAAAATCTATTTTGGTATGATTTTAATAATAAATAATATTTTTTTAATAATATAAGATATTTTTTTAATAATATAAGATATTTTTTTAATAATATAAGATATTTTTTTTTTAATAATATAAGTTTTTTTATAAAAATTAAAAGTATTATTTTTGTAAAAAAAATATAGATATTAATTATGTTAATATTTTAATTTATATAATAATATTATAATAAATAAATATATTAATATTAATATATTTATATTTTGATTATATTTAAAAAAGATTATCTAAAAAAATCTTTAATATTTTTAAATATATTATTATATTAGATATTTTAAAATATAAAATGATTTTTATATATTATTATAAATATTAAATAAAGAGAATAAAAAAAAATAATATAGACTAAATAAGTTTTAGAATATATTTTAGAATAATTAAAAAATTAATAAAAAATATAAAAAAATTAAATAATCTATAAATTTAATAGTTTTAATTTAAATAATGATTTAAATTTAAATAATAGTTTAATAAAATAGAATATATAATAAATAGTAAATTAGGAGAATTATCTTATATATTATGTATAATATATATTAAAAATTTAATATATATAAAAAATAAGAAGGATATTTAATATTTATTTTATTAAAAATATAAAGGAAAAATACTAGAAATTAAAATTAAATATTTTTATAAAAATATATATACTATTTTAAAAAATATAAAGAAAGATAATAATATTACTGTATTTATTTAATAGAAAAAAGAAAAATTATTATTTAAAATATTTTTATGGATTTAATATTCTAAAAATTTATAAAAGATATATTTAATAATATAATTTAAAAAACTAAAAATATTTTAAAATTAATAAAAGTATATTAAAATAAGAAATCTTAGCTTTTATAAAAAATTTATTTTTTTATTTTATATTTAGAAAATTTATAAAAATCTTGATTAATAGTAAAATAGAAGAAAGTTATATCTATTGTTATAGTATAGAAATACTAATTTAAAATATAATAAAAATTTAATGTTTATTAAGTTATTACTTTTTTATTAGATTTTAAAGGTTATTTAAGAAATAATTTTTAAATTATTTATTAATAGATATTTAGAAGAAATATTATTAATATTTTAGATTTTTTAAAAGATATTTTATTAGTTTTTAGATTTCTATAACTAATATAATATAATTTTAGTATTAATTGAAAAAAAAGAAAAATTACTTTTAATAATTGTAATTATTAAAAAATTATTAAAATATAATTAATTAATAGAAATATTTTGAAAAAAATCTACTTAAGATTTATGATATATTTATTTAAAAAAAAAATTAAAAATAAATATAAATATAAACTAAATATTTTATAATAAATATAGATTGAAATTAAAAAATTATATATTATATTTAAAAAGATAAATATTTTTATATAGATATTTAAAAAAAGAAGAAATGTTTTTTAATTTATATTAGAAAAATAATTTTATTAAAAATTAATTTATTTAAATATTTAATATTTTATAAAAAAGAATATAATTTTAATTTATATTAATATATAGATATACTGACTAAAAAATAATAATATTTTAAAAATATATTAAAAAAATTTTAAAATAAAATATATATATTTTTTAATTTACTAGTAGAATATTTTATTTTGTTTATAAAAAAAAAAGATTTAGATAAATTATAAATTTGTATTAATTATTAAATTTTTAATATAATTATTATTAAAAATAGAGGATCTTTTTTTTATTAATAAATTTTTTAATAAAATATTAGATATTATAGTTTATATAAAATTGACTTTAATAATATATACGTATTCCACAAACAAGCGGACCACACAAGCGAGCAGACCATCTCTCAACACCAGTACAACCACTCTTTTTCTACACCATATTACCTTTATAACCATTATTATAGCTATTATTATAACTAATTCTAAATTATTTTAGCTATTAAAGTTCTGGAAAAAGATTAAAAATTAAATATTCAAACTACTACTAAACTTTATAATATCCCTTATACTACTCTATTATACCAGTATAACAGTTATTTTTAAAAATAGACAATATTTCTAAATCACAAAACCTTACAAAATTAAAAGAAGACATTATTATTCAATATATACTTAAACTATTTATAGTCTTTTTATCCTAGGTTAAATAATATGAAAGATATAGCCAACCAGCTACTATCAACATATGTTAACAATAGCACACAACACATCAGTAAAAATTAGGTAGTAAACTTTGTAAAATGCTACCCAAAACTCCAAATACATCTATCCAAAAAATACAACTACTAGTAAGTTAAATACAAAAACCCAGATTTTATTCAAAAGTAGTTTCAGCTTTTACAAGTAATAAAAACAAAATATAATATTACAAACAATAATATCTATAACTTAATAAAATAGACTTCACAATAGACATAATTTTACAACTACAATTATTATAGGAACTGAAATACACAATAAAGCTAAGCTAGTACAGCCTAGGAATCACAAATAAGTAACAATCATTCAGAAGATAAGTACAAAAAATTGGGTAGTACCACCATTTATTATCCTAACTGGTCAACACCATTTAACTAGTTAATATACAGAGACCAACTTACCAAATAACTAGGTTATTATACTCTCCAATAATAGTTGGATAATAAATAAAGTTGCTATAAAATAGTTAAAACATTTCAACCACTTTACAGTGCAGTGCTATATTTCAAACTACCAGCTATTAGTCCTAAATAGTCATAATAACCACCACTCAACATCTTTTAAGTTTTATTATCAAGAACATAAAATTATTATAGTCTGCATGCCACCACATTCTTCACATCTTCTTCAACTGTTAGATGTTGGGTGCTTTGGGCTATTGAAGCAGGCATATAATTGCCAGATAGAAGACTTGATGCATACACATATCAACCATATCAGCAAGCTAAAATTCCTCTCTAAATTCTACAAGACATTTACTACTACAATAACACCTAAGAATATACACAGTAGTTTTGCTAAAACTGGTATTATACCTTATGATCTTAACAAAATTCTCTTAAAGCTAGATATACAGCTGCTAGTATCTACTCCAATGAATTCACATCCTAATACCACAAATACAGCAACCACCTGGACAACAAAACCCCAATAAATTCTTCAGAAACTAACCTACAATCAGAACTTATTAAAAATTAGATTACCTAGTATTAGGATAACTCTCCAATATTATTATTAGCTGCTGTAGACCAATTCACTAAAGGGGTGTAGATAATACACTAGTTAGTGTTTATACAAACAAAGAACACAATACTGTATTCTATTAATAAGATATTAAGCAAACACCAGCAGACAAAAAACAGTATATACAACATAAAGGCACGCTTACCATACACCAGGCTAATAAAATCCTAGATAATAATACTATAAGTAAGCAAGATAAACAGATAAAACATCTAAACCATCAAAACAGCCCCCAACCAAAAGCCACCTCTAGAAAAATAATTTGTTACAGCAATTGTAGTAAACCTAGACATAACATTCGAACATACCAGCAGACATTTTAAGCATATAACCAAACAAATTAGCATATATATAGCCCAATGTAATAGTAGTGTGGCTATGAAGCCAGTGTTTTTGCTGGGGTGGGGTGTTGAGGTGGTCCGCTCGCTTGTGTGGTCCGCTCGCTTGTGGAATACGTTATTATAATATTAAGATTAATTTAAAAAAAAATAAAAAATTGTTTTTAAAATTAAATATAAATTATTTAAATATTTAGTTATATTTTTAAATTGATTAATATATTTATAATTTTTTAAATATTTATAAATTATGTTTTAAGAAAATATATTAATAATATATATAATATATTTAAATAATATTTTTATTTATAATATAAATTTTAATAAATATTAAAAATATATTAATTAAATTTTTAAAATTTTAAATTAATATAAGTTTAAGGTTAAGTTAAAAAAATCTAAATTTAAAATTATTAAAATTAAATTTTTAAAAATATTATATTTAATAATTTAAATAATATATAAATAAATTTAAAAAAGGTATAAATTATATAAGATTAATTAATATTTAAAATATTTAAAAAAATATAAATTTTTTTAAAATTATATAATTATTATTAATAATTTATTTAAAAATATAATTATTTAGCTCTTATTTTTTAAAATTAATAAAAAAAATATATAATTTAAGATGATTAAGGAAAAAATTAAAGCTTTTTAAATCTTAAAGAATATCTTTATTTTAATATTAATTTTTAATTTTATAATTTAAAATTATTAATATAAATAGAAGCTAATACTTTTATAATAATTCTAAAAGTTTATTTATTATAGAAATAATTAATTAAAAATACTACTTTATTATTTATTTATTATATAAATTTAATATTATAGAAATTAGATATTTAATATATAATAAAAATTTATAATTATTTTATATATTTATAAAAAATAGAAAATTTATTTATAAATTATAGAATTATTTAAAATATTTTTAAATTATAAGAATTTTATTTATTTTTAATAATAAAAGAATTTAGTAAATATTAAGTTCAATAATAGGAAATATTTAATAAATATAATATAAAAATTATCTATTTTAAAAAAGAAAATATTAGAATAATATTATTAATTAATAATTTGATTTAATAGAAAATATTTTTATAAATAAAAAAATAATTTTAGAATAATATAAAAATATTATTTATTAATAAGGAATTTAATTTATTATTTATAAAATTAAATTTAAACTAGTTATTAAATTTAAAGAAAACTATTAAAAGGATATAATAATAAAAAAAATATTTTAAAATTTAAAAAAATTATTTATTTTTTATTTTAAAAAATGGATATATTTTTTTAAAAGATTGTTTCAATATTTTAAATAAAAATTGTAATTTAAAATCTTATAATTATATTATAATATATTTTATATAAATATTTAGGAATTAAAAGAATATAAGAATTATTATATAATAATATTTTAGTTTAAAATAAGATAATAAATTAAATAATATATTAAAATATAATCTATTTAAGAAATAAATTAGCAAAATATATATTATATAAATATCTATAATTTAATAAGATATTTAGTAAATTATTTTAAATTATAATTTATAATTTTATAACGTACTCCACAAGCGAGCGGAACACACAAGCGAGCGGAACACCTCTTGACACTGGTTTGACTACTCCTCTTTTGTATTATATACCTCTATAGCTATCATTATGGCTGCCACCATAACTGAATCTTGAGTTATTCTAGTTATTAAAACTCTAGAACAAAATTAAAAATTAAGTATTTAAATTATTGTAAGTTTTATAATATTTTTTATATAATTTTAGTTTATTGGTATAATAGCTACTTTTTATAGAGTAATAGTATTCTAAAATCATAAAATCTTATATAATTAGAAGAGAATATATTGTTTAATATATATTTAAGCTATATATGTGATTTTTTTATTTTAGATTAGATAATATAAAAGATATGGCTAATTAGTTACTATTAATATACTAGTAATATATGTGATGTGTTGGTAAAAATTAGATAATAAATTTTAAAAATATTGTCTAGAGCTTTAGATGTGTTTATCTAAAAAAATATAATTAGCAAATTAAATATAAAAACCTAGATTTTATTTAAAAATAATTTTAGTTTATATAAATAATAAAAGCAAAGTATGGTATTGTGGATAATAATATTTATAATTTTAATAAAATAGGCTTTATAATAGATATAATCTTTATAACTATGGTTGTTATAGGAATTAAAATATATAATAAAGCTAAGCTGGTACAACCTGGGAATTATAAATAGACAATAATTATTTAGAGGATAGATATAAAAAGTTAAATAATACTACTATTTATTATCTTAACTAATTAATACTATCTAGCTAACTAGTATATAAAGACTAACTTACTAAATAATTAGACTATTATACTCTCTAATAATAATTAAACAATAAATAAAGTTGTTATAAAATAATTAAAGTATTTTAACTAATTTATAGTGTAGTATTGTATTTCAGACTACTAATTATTAATTCTAAATGGTTATAAAAGCTATTATTTAGTAGTTTTTAAGCTTTACTACTAAAAGTATAAGATTATTATAGTATATATATTATATTCTTTATATTTTTTTAGTTATTGGATATTAGATGCTTGGGCTATTGAAGTAGATATATAGTTGCTAAGTAGAGGATTTAATATATATATATGTTAATCATATTAATAAGCTAAAGTTTCTTTCTGGGTTTTATAAAATATTTATTATTATAATAATATTTAAGAATATATGTAGTAATTTTGCTGGAGCTGGTATTATACCCTATGATCTTGATAGGGTTTTTTAAAGCTAAATGTGTAGCTACTAGTATTTATCTTAATAAATTCACATCCTAGTACTGTAAATATAGTAACCACTTAGATAATAAAAATGCTAATGAATTCTTTAGAAGCTGGTCTATAATTAAAATTCATCAAAAACTAGATTATTTAGTATTAGGATAGTTTTTTAATATTATTACTAGCTGCTGTAGATTAATTTATTAAAAAAATATAGATAATAATATACTAGCTGGTGTTTATATATATAAAAAATACAATATTATATACTACTATTAAGATACTAAGTAAATATTAATAAACAAAAAAATATATATATATATAAAATATATTTACTATATATTAGGTTAATGAAATCTTAAATAATAATATTATAAATAAATAAAGTAAGCAGATAAAATATCCAAACCATTAAAATAACCCTTAGCTAAAAACTATCTCTAAAAAGATAATTTATTATAATAATTATAATAAGTTTAAACATAATATTTAAAATATTAGTAGGTATCTTAAATATATAATTAAATAAACTAGTATATATATAACTCAGTATAATAGTAGTATGGCTGTAAAGCCAGTGTTTTTGCTGGGGTGGGGTGTTGAGGTGTTCCGCTCACTTGTGTGTTCCGCTCGCTTGTGGAGTACGTTATAAAGATTATTTTATTTAAAAGATTTTTTAATAAATTAAATTTATAATAAAATTTTAATTATTATTTAAATTTATTAAGATTATTATCTTAGAATTTTAGAATAATTTTAAAAAATAAAATAACTTTTAATAGTTTATAATAAATAAATATTTAGTTAATATAAATTATAAAAAAAATATATTTATAATAGAAATCTTTTCTTTAATAATAAATATTAGAAATATATTATAAATATTTTAAATATTAAACTTAAATAATAAAAAAAAAAAAGTCTAAATTAATAAAGTATTAGAATAAATAATTTAAATAATAAAAATTTATTTTAGATTATTTTTAAATTATATATAAAATAATTAGATAAAATTGTTATTTATAATAGAATTTATTTATAATTTATTAAAATATTTAGTTATAAATTATATATTTATAAGGTATTATAAGGCTAAAATCTATAAATTATATAATTAATTTATTTATAAAAAAGAAGAAATTCTTAGTATTCAAGAATACTTTAAAACTATAAGTAAACTTTATAAATATTTAAAAATAATTTGAATTTTATAATCTAAATTATATTTTACTATTATAATAAAAAAAAAATAAAAACTTTTTTTTTAAAAAAAGAAAATAAAATATATTGATTATAAAAAAATATTAAAATAAAGAAATTAATTAAAAATTTAATTTTAAAAATTTGGATTATATACTATAACTAAGAAACTAAATAAATATTTTTTAAATTCTATATTTTTAGAAATTTAAAATTTATAAAATATTTATATTATTTTATTTAAATTTATATTTGATAAATTTTAAAAAAAAAAAATAATTTAAAAATTAAAAAAATAATTATAATAAATATAAATTAAAAAAATCTTAGATTATAGAAATAATCTAGAGATATTAGTTAATAAATTTTTAATTAAATAAAAAGATTATTTATTAAAAGAAGTTATAATAATTAAAAGATAATTTTATTAGAATTTATTAAATAATATTTTAATAAATTAATGTTTATTAAATAAGATAAAACCTACTATTATAATAATTTTGAAGAAGATTTAAAAAGAATATTAGAAATATAAAAATAATTATAATAGTATATATAATTTAATAAATTTATTTTATTTTAGAATTATATTTTTTAATATTAAAATTATTATTAGATATAAGAAATTGTATATATATAGAATTTTTTTTTTTAAAATATAAATTAATTGTTTATAATTTGTAAATATTATTTTAATAATAAGAAATCTTATTTAAAATATTAATATTTGTTTAAATTTTAAAATAAAAATAATATAGCTGTTATGGGATAATAGCGCAACACCTGAATATCCTGCATAGATCAGATTTCCATATAGATATTTAGTCTATATAGTACATAAAGTAATGGTGTATTTATACTATATAAAAAATAGTTTTATATAGGATATATAATTATGTAGATTTTTATATAGATTATTAATCTATATAATATATTTATTATAACGTCAATGATAAGCGAACGGATCAGACAAGCGAGCGGATCACCTCACCACACCTACGCGCCCACCACTCCTCCTATACTTTATACCTCCACAACCACCGCAATGCCTGCCTCTACAACCAAATCCAAAGTTCTTCTAATTATTAAAACTATAAAAAAAAACCAAGAATTAAGTATTCAAGCTACTATTAAGTATTATAATATCTTTTATACTATCTTAGTCTACCAATATAATAGCTGCTCTTTATAATATAACAGTATTTCTAAATTATAAAATCTTACAAAATTAAAAGAAAATACTATTATTCAATATATATTTAAGTTATGTATACAGTCTTTTTATTTTAGGCTGGGTAATATAAAAAATATAGCCAATTAACTGCTGCTAGCATATAGTAACAATAGTATATAATATATTAGTAAAAAATAAACTAATAACTTTATTAAACACCATCTAAAGCTATAGATATTTATCTAAAAAGTATGATTACTAGTAACAAAATATAAAGATCCTATATTTATTAATAAATAGTTTTAGTTAATAAAGACTATAAAAACTAAGTACAGTATTATAGATAATAATATTTATAATTTTGATAAAACTAGCTTTATAAATATAAATCTATAACTATTATTATTATAGATATTAAAATATATAATAAAGCTAAATTAGTATAGTCTAGGAATTATAAATGGATAATAATTATCTAGGAGATAAGCATAAAAGGTTGGGCAGTGCCGCCATTTATTATCCTTGTTAGGTAACACCATTAGCTAGCTAGTATATAGTAATAAAACTATTAATAGATAAATTATTATGTTTCTAATAACAGTTAAATGATAAATAAACTTATTCTATAATAGCTAAAATATTTTAATAAATTTATAATATAATACTATATTTCAGATTATTAGTTATTAATCTTAGATAATCATAAAGTTACTATTTTGTTATCTTTAAACTATATTACTAAAAATATAAGATTATTATAATCTATATACTACTATATTTATTGTATATCTTTTAGTTATTAGATATTAACTACTTTAAACCATTAAAATAGATATATAGCTATAAAATAGAAAACTTAGTATATATATATATTAATTATATTTTTAAGTTGGAGTTTCTTACTGGGTTCTATAAGGTGTTTATTGTTGTAATAACACTTAAAACATATATAGTAGCTTTGCTGGAGCTAGTATTATATCTATAACCCTAATAGAGTTTTATTAAAATTAGATATATAGTTGCTAGCAGCTACTTTAGTAAATTTATGTTCAGATACTGTGAATATGGTAGTTACCTGGACTATAAAAACATTATTAAATTTATTAGAAATTAATCTATAAGTAGGCTTGATCAAAAACTAAATTATTTAGTATTAAAATAGCTTTTCTATATTACTGTTAATAGCTGTGGATTAGTTGTTTAAAGAGATATAAACTATAATATATAATTAACACTTATATGTGTAGAGATATAATATTACACTCTACTAATAAAGTATTAAGTAAATAGTAATAGGTAAAAAAATAATATATATAATATAAAGATATATTTATTATATATTAAATAAGTAATATACTAGACTAAGATACTATAAATAAATAGTATAAGTAAATAAAGTTAAAAAACTATTAAAATAATATATAGTTAAAAGAAGATTTTAAAAAAGTATTATATTATAGTTAATACAATAGAGCTAAGCATAATATTTAAATATATTAAGAGATATCTTAAGCATATAAATAAGTTATTTAGTATATATCTAGCCTAAAGCTATAGTATTATAGTGGTAAAATCAGTATTTTCGTTGAGATGGGGTGGTGAGGTGATCCGCTCACTTGTCTGATCCGTTCGCTTATCATTGACGTTATAGGTAGTAAGATTATATAGATAATATAGTTATATGGAATTTTGGATTATATAGAAGAATATTATTTATAAAAATTATTATTATAATATTTTTTTTTAAATAAAAGTTATTATAATAATTTATAATTATATAAATATTTAGTATTTAGGGTATTTAATACTTAGTTAAATATTGAATAAAATAAATATTAAGTTATTTAGGTAATATATTAATATATTCTACTAGTTTATATATTAAGATATTATATATATAAATTAGTATATTTATTTTGGGATTAATAGTTTTTTTTTAAAACTATTAATTAATATTTAAATTATAGTATTTTAATAATTAATTTATTTACTATTATTATTATATATTTTATTTTAATAATAATTATTATATTTAATATATATTTATTTTTTATTATTAAGAATTTATATAGTAATAATTAAGAGTTAAGAATTTTAAATAAAAATATTTAATTGGGTTTAGGTTAAAATATAATATTTTAATTAATTATTTTTAGTAAATAAAAAAAAAATAATAAGTATATAATAATTTTTAATATAATTTATAAATTTTTTTTAGTATATAAAGATAAAATAGAATTCTATAGTATAAAATTATAAAAATATTTTATAAATAATAGTAACTTTGAATTAATATTAAATAATAAAAATAATAAGTATAAAAGATATTAATAATTCTATATTTTAGAAATATATAAATAAAGAATAATTATAATAATAATTTAAATAATACTATATATATAAAGAGGTAATAGTATAAAACCTAATTTTCTTAAATTAATTAGTAAATATATAGATAGTCTATAAAAATACCAAAATAAATTAATAGTAAATATTAGAATATAAATTTTAAAAGAAATAAATAGTGTTATATTAGAAGATAATATTAAATAAAAGCTAGAATAAAGTTTTGAAATAATATAATAAAAAATTATAATATATTAATAATATATTAAATAGTTTTAAAAATAGTTAACAATATTAAAGTAATATGTTAGAAAACTTTAAAAAATAATAAAATATAAAAAAACTTTAATTAATATCTAAATAAATAATATTATTATTAAAGATTTTTACTATTTATTATATTCAGATTTATATAGATTAATAGATTAAAAACCCAAAAAATAAAAAATTTAATTACCTTTATAACAATATTAATAAGATATTTAAAATAGGAGATCTAATTAATATAGAGAATAATCTAAGAAATTTGATTAATTTTTAATTAGCTTAATAATTATTTTTTTTTTATTCTAAATGATTTTCTATAGATTGATATAAGATCTTTTTTATAAAAATATTTAAAAAAAAATATTCTTAATATTATCTATTATATAAATAAATATATGATAAAATAATAAAGAAAAATTATAAGATAAAATCTTAAAAATTTAAAAGTTTTTATATTTTTTAAAATTTATAAACTTCTTTAAACAAAAATATAAATATAAAATTAAAATTAAAAATTTTTTTAAAAAATTTAACTAATTTAAATAAAAGATTAATATAATTTTATTTTAATAATAATTTAATATATATTTTTATTAAAATTATAATAATATATTTTTTTATAAAACTAAAGAAGGATTTAAACTTAATTAAAAATAAAAATTATTAAATAAAAATTTTTAAAAAAAAATATAATTTATTATAAAATATAGATTATAGCTATTAAACTAAATAATATACTATATTAATTTAAAAAAATTATAATAAAAGAAATATATTATAATCTCAATAAATATTATTTTAATAAATATATTAAGAAATCTTAATAAAACTAAATCTAAATTAAAAAATTATTTTAAAATTAAATAAAATTTATAGATTAAAATCTATAAATCTTAATATAATATAATATTAGAAATTAAAAAAATTAATTATTATTCTATTATTAATATAATAAAATAAGATATATTAAATAAAATTATGTTAAACATAAAAAAAAAGGAATTTTTAGAAATAATTTATTAAAAAAAATAATTTAAAATAATAAGATAATTATTTATTTTTAAAGATTTAATATAATAATAAATAAAATATAGAGATATATATATTAGAATTAATTAGTCTAATATTAAGATATTATTTAAAAATTATATAATTATTAAATAGAATTTTATTTTATTTATTAATATTTAATTAAAAGAAGATAAATTTAAT